>CM016722.1:8784701-8892185 GCA_005771605.1 Scutellaria baicalensis | reverse complement strand
AATTAAATTCCTATTGACACACAAATAAAAATATTTAATATTTAGAAGAATTACCATTTAATGCAAATAATGATGTTCATATATTAAAGTTGGTCAATTTATTTATAGAAATGAAATATGTTAATGAAATTTCTACTTTTATGAATTTTTTTTCGTAATTTACATGTAATTCAATGCAAGTAAGGTTTAATAAAGAGTAAAAAGTATTAGAAATATTATTATTTTCATTTTTTAAATTAAAACTATCAATTTTAAAATTTAAAAAAAAATTGAAGTGGGCTAGCCCTCGGGTGGGTTGGTGTTTTCCAACCTGCCCTGCCCCTCCAAAAGGTGGTTATGGTGGGTTGCGGACCGACCCGTCCCACCGACCCATTTTGATAGCATACCCCATATATTTCTCCCTCCTGATCATTTTGTGACATTTTTTATTTCAATTAAATAAACCCCATTCAACTTCTATTTATTCATTAAATCCATGACATGATAAAATTTGTTATTAGAGACACTAAGATATTTCTACTATAAACTAAAAATCAAAAAATTAGAATGAATAATCTCTTATAAGAATGTCTAACAGACATGTTACATGAGACCAACACCCAGCAATTTGTATGTTGTTTGTGGATAAAGAAATTTCATTTTACGATAGTTATCTTGAACTTATTTATATCCGTATGAAAAAAAAATTATGTATAAAAGGTGGGGAAGAGTATGAGTGCTACTGCTGAATAGGAAAAATGATGAAGGTGGAGAGAGAGGGGAGAGAGAAACGGTGCAATGAAAGTATTTGGCATGCAGAAAGAAAAGGAGACTTCAACTTATTTCCTGCATCATATATCACTGCTCTTCTCATGAGATTTAATGAACTCTGACGACCACACTTATTTATTCTCATATCTATCTTTCTTTTATTTATTTTTTATTTTCCAAGCATATATCCATTTAAATTTTAATCAAATATTTTTAGTATTTATCACTAAGAAAGTTTAAAACAAGTACCTTAAGGCTCATCTAATTTTTCTATGATAAGACAATTTATTTTTTGGTTTCAATATATTTCAAGCTTAAATTGATATTTAATTAAAATTATATATATATATATATATATTCATCTCGGACAACGTTCGTAATGAAGAGAGATTTGATATATCATTCTCATAGAAAATGAGCACATAAGTGGTACCAATGAAGAAATGCCACAGAACAATTAAGAGTAATTTAAAAAGCTATGTATTTGATCTATAAAACATAGAACAAATTGAAAGACAAACTAAATATCACAGTGCTTCAGACACAACAAATTAATAATAGTTTGGGAGAACTAAGAAATTTTGATGAGAGTTTGGAATGATATTGAACAGTTCAATCCTATTTTCTTTCCAATCCCAATTGACCTATGAATAACATTTCCTAAAAATAACAATTTTTTTAAATTGTAGCTTTATATATAACACTTAATGATCTCTGCACTACACATAAAACTTATTAGGCAAAATTGAAGTGAACTGAAGAGTAGAAATAAATATTAAGGTCCGTGTAATGATAAATGATGAGTAAAAAGCGTTGTTTTTGGGGGCAAAGTAGAAGCACGCGTGTGAGTGTGACCCGACCCCATGCAAAGTAAAATCGCATTTATCTGTATGGGCTTAGTTGCAGCATATATAATTAGGCACGTGATTTGGGTCAGCCGTTGTGAAAGTCTGCTATGCCTATGGCCTATGGGCTCAGGCCCTCTGTAGGACTCATTTAGCTGGTCAACCTACCGACAAGCCATGTTGGACTTGGGCCCATTTACACGCCTCCCTCCACTTTCTATACCTTATTTCCTCCCCCTGTCCCTATCAATTATATATTATTAATAAAATCAAAGCTATGTAATTTAAGTGGTATCTCATATCATGGTGCAGATTGTAATGATTCGAATTTGAAACACATGAATTTTCTAGTATGTTTTCTCTCCTGTCTTCCACTCCTCTCAAACTTATTAAAAAAAAAAAGAGGAACAAGAGCAGTAAAATTTCAGTATATTATGTAATTACGATAACGTTTCGATGAATAATGCTGACTATAAACATATTGGTTTTCTTTACGAAACCCATTTACGACTTATTTATAAAATCTTGAACGTTGTATTTTTTAAAATGAAATGCAATCTAGCTAATAATTTATCGATACTTTGTAACAAGTCTGTCTAATGTTGTAAAGAATACATAAAACAAAATGTGGATCCGACCAGGCAGCCTCATTAAAGTTTAATGTTTTTAACTGGATATACATTCATACTTCAAACAAGAAATAAATAAATAATGATAAAGTAATACTACTATTATTTAGTAATGTTGATAAAGGAATTGGTAGCCATTATTCAAAGATGCACATCTTCTCCACCAATTTGAACAAAGGCCATGAGAGAGAGAGAGAGAGAGTAATTGTTCATTTGGAGTTGAAGACAAAAATTTGGGCGCAAAAAGAGGAATGTTTTGTTTCCTCTTTCACTTTTCAACGTGGAAATGGTCTCTTTTAGTGGGGATTTCAAATAATTAGAAATTTTATTTTAAATAAAATCGTTTTATAAAAATATTTTTACACGGAATTTCAAAATTCACAATTTATAAATATGTTTACAAGTTAAGCTTTATTTTATGGGATATGGATTAATTCATTACATAAAATTCGATATCTTGTAAAAATAAATGTCAATAAAGCCAAATTATGTACTTGTTATGCACCATATATCTACACTAAGGTATCTATTGGGTTTGGAAGTTCGGGATTTTATAACTTCATTTTTGACGTGGGTGTCAAAGAACCTGTATCTTTAAAATTTTTGTGAGGCAAAATTTCAAGATAGCATTAGGTTTTGCCGGTACCTTTCTGTTTTCGATCCTAATTTTATTGTTAATCTTATTGGGCATCAAACTAACATTATCGTTTATTGGGTAAATGAGTCAACTTTTCATTCGAACGGGATTATTCTTATGCTCGGAAATATTTGTTCAAATTTTGATTCCTAATATTAGTTTTCTTAAAAAAAAAACACACACACATACTATGCGAGTGTTTGTAAAAAAAAAATTGTGATTTGGAGAAATAAATAACCCTTAGTGTGTGTATGTTTGATTAAATTAGAGACATCACACATATTTATATATGTGTTTGTGGTGGGAACATATATAACCTCCACTTTTTGGATATTCTTTTTGCATGGATGGTCTATATATTACTATATTATATCATATGCATATAGGGGTGGAAAGCATGACATGTTAAAAATGAAGTGGAAACATATACATACCTTTTGTGATTTAGTCCCAATGTTTAAATAATTAAAGTGAAGATGATATATACAACACATATATTTTTAATAGCTTCTATTGTATCATTATCAACCAATTAATTCTTTCATGTCGTCCACACTATAATTTAAGGTATAATTTATTGAAGTTGTCACATCATGAATATCTTGAGAGGGACTAACCCATTAATTATCCTTCTCGTATTTTTTTTTTTTTTTCATTTCATCTTCTCACTCGAAAATCAAACATGCTTAATCAAAGTAGTCGAATTAAAGAAATATATTGCCTTTTCATTTTATTAGTTGTGAAATATCAGAGTATTTTATTTTATTTAGTACAACAGTAACTTTTAGGTTATCAAATGCATATCCGTCCCTCCTATTCTTTTTAGATGACATCCTTAATCCCTACACACAAATTAAAACTTATTTTATTTTCTTAATATATCTTTCATCAATTAGGTTTATATTTAATCTTTATTGAAAACATAGGTAATGTATAAATCTTTAATGTATGAATAAATTAAGTAATAGAGGCATTATGAAATTAGTACTCAAAATGACACTTAAAAAGAAAAAAAGTTAAAAGTTCCAAATCACGCTTATTATGAATAGAAGAAATATGAATAGAAGGGAGTATCATATAACATTGGGATTTGAGTTTTTTGTTTTTGTTTTAATAATAACACAATGCATAAAATAATGCAAGGTCATCATACGTCATTTCCCAAATCCAAGTCAATTTATTAAAAATATGCACTCTAAGTTTTTTCTCATCATACCATATGTTATGAAATCATCCAACAAAGTTTGTTTCGGCATTACCAATTGAAATTCATAATTTCTAAATGACAGGAATCCCAAATATTTTGAAAATTTCCTAAAACTGGTTTTAAAATGAGACCAATTCTAATTTCTATATGTAAATAATGAAATTTAATATGTGATTGATTGGATTTAAAAAAAGGGTTAATCACCTAAAATACCCAAATTGTTTTAACTTTATACTATTATACCCATGAATATAGTCAATTATCTCAATCTACCCAAAAATATAAGTTAATGTCTCCAAATACCCAAATTTTTGGTCAAATAATATAAAAATCCTTATGACTCACTTTTGCAATTAAATTATATCTTTAAGAAGTGATATTTACAAACCTAATTTTGCTATTTCCAAACTACACATATTTTCCAAGAATTTCCATATATCCAATCCCTATGATTTCAATACAATCCGAACAACGGTATATAGGCTGGAAACCTTGCTAGTCGTACGCTTGATCTGTTTACAGGTCAAGACAGACTTGATAGGTGTAACAACGCCACGTATCGGCCTCGGAAAAAGATCCTTGTAAAATGGTATCAGAGCCTGGTTTTATTAAGAACTAAGTTTATATTTATTATGTTTTATCTATAATTAACTTTGGTGAGGAGAATCATTCGAGAAAAGAATGGATCTGGGCGAATGTCCAAGATGTATATTCTACAGGAGATATCGTCAAATTTTGACGATGTATGCTCAAGAGCATCGAGATCAGGTGACATATTGGCACAACCAATATGCCGAAAAAGAAGAAGCAGGCGCCGACGAGGAAACTTTGAGGCAGTGTGAGAGACGAGCCGCATATTATATGGGCTACCTCACAGTAAACGAGATATTATATTGCGATCTGATGAATCATCAGGAAGCAGCCCATCAAAATCATGTCTGATGGAGCATCTAATCTGGACGTCTGTCCAAGATGTAGATCATTCAGAGAATATCGTCAAATGTTGACGATAAAAGCGCAAGAGCATGTTGCAAGGGGTAATGTATTGGAATCACCAATACGCCCAAAAACAAAGAGAAGGTGCCACTACAATAGAACTGAGGCGTTGCACCAAACGAGCAGAGTATCAGATGGACCTCCTTGACATAAACCATAGGTTACAGGAGGATATAACCAACCACCAGACGGATGACCATCGGTTCCATAGATTCTGATGGAAGACCAGAAGTGGAAGGAGATACAACCAGATACCTCTAAGATTTCTTCAGATCTTAGAGAAATCCAGAAGACGGTGCAAAGTTATGGTGACCGCCATAAACATATACCGACACAAGTTCATCAGATCCAAGGCCAACTGGAGACGATGATGAAGATTCAACAAGAGACTCTTGAAATCGTTCATGATATTCAAAAAAGAGTCAAGAATCTGGAGAATCGACCAAGTTCTTCCGGAGAAAGGAGACGTATAAATTTCGGAACAGTTCCCTATCTTCACCGTGATGGGAAACCAACTGAAGTTGTACGACCCATGACCAATGATGAAAAGCTTATTGCCATCATCAGAGGAAAATCCGTTACTAACAAGTAATGGACTTCGAAAGGATAAATCTGCAAGATCTGGAGGACTTAAAAGAATCCTTTGCGGGATTAAGTCTTATAGATCTAAAGATGAATGCAGGAGATGAATCTGCCTTGGTCACTCGTGATCAACAACAGCAGAGACCACCAGTCAATCCCAATGTAGCAGAAAGTTCCGGATCACATGAAGTGGTGGACGAACGAATGCCGCACGTAGGGGATTTCACCACAGGAGAACATCCTATTGGTGTAAGAGGAACCCGACTACGTTCCAAAAGGCCGAATCTTATGAATACGCCTTATGGAAAGTCACAGCTTGACCCTATACATCCGTATGGGTTGATGCTAAATCTGGATATTCCAGATTTCAGGAATCGTGAAATCCTTATTGATGATTGGGCATCGGCTATGAGGATTGCTGCAGGAACACTCGATCTTACGAAAGACTCATTCATTCTATTACTAGAGATGAGTCTGGAAGGATCAGTTAAGATCGCGTGGGATATGACATCACCAGATATAAAGAACAATGTTACAACTGGTGATTCATTGAAAACGATTGTTGATAATATGGCAAAATTATTCAAAATCCATTTTATCGGCATCGGATTCTTTGAGGGAATAGAGGAAGAGAAAAGAAGAAGATATAAACAAGCCCTCTATAGCCTCGAGTTACATGATATTTGTCATATTGATGAATATATCAAGCTTTTCACCGAGTACAGATGGAAGTCTAAGGTGGAAGATCAAGAAGCTTCGCAATTATTCTTTGCGAAGATTCCAAGTCCCTGGAGAGAAATGTTGATCAGGGAATACAAGCAGGCAGATGATATGGATACAGTAGCTAGAAGGATGTCTTTCCTGAAAGCTAAGCTATCCGAATGGTGTCATCAGGCACAACTCTACAAGAACTACAAGAGATTAAGAGGAATCAATAAGATGGTTCCCTTATGTTGCGAAGAAAATGACATTCCAACAGTCGTTGGAGGTCAACCACGGAGGCATAAGAGGCAGAAACAACGAAGCCATCCATACCTACGTGGAAGCAACAACAGGAGAAGCAATCGTCGGTCTTCATGGAGACCAAGGAGAATTTGGTCAAAGCAAAAGGCCCGAAGTTACAAATCGGGGCAAAGGCCAACGCCAAACAGGAGAAGAACTTTTGCAAGTTCTAATCAAGGAAGTACCAGCAGAACTCCAGGAAGGAGAACTTTCAGACGAGCTCACACCAGGGCCAATGAAAGTTTCAAAGACTGTAATTGCTGGACGTGCGGAGCAAGAGGGCATATCTTAACAGACTGCCCAGAGAACGAGAGACGAGGTATTAGACAGTTCGAGGCAACACCCGAACTTGAAGAAGCTGTCTACTATCAAGATCTCATACAGGTGTATCAATTTGAGGATATACCCTCAGATGAAAGCATCTATGAAGAAGAGATCTATTCTGAAGATGGAAGTGAATCCAGCTCAGAATCAGAGTGAAGAAGAAATTCTTCAAACAACGGTGAGAGAAGATATGTCAGGATATCTCTCCCACACTACGGTGTCTCATAAGACTCTAATGAGGATTATGAAGGAAGACTCCAAGCTCCAGATGTACGATGGTTTCACCATTGGAGCTATGGAAAAGGCTTTGGATAAGATTGGTTTTCGCAGCAGAAAACACCAAATTATCCACAGAGTGACTACCGGAGAGTTCGCCATCCCAATGGAGCTCACTGGTAATCAGATCGAGATGCAATTGATCCCTTACCAAGAAATACAGGAGATCAAAAGCAGAGTCAAAAGAGAAGTTGCAAATACACTCTCATGGATTCACATCGGAGCCATAAGAGTTGTTATTAAAGCAACCTTCAAAGAAGGAGTAGATTCGCCACTCAACCTGGCAATATGCGACAAGCGAATCTCAAATCTCAAGGATTCATACCTTGGGGCTGTTACAGGAAATTTGTGTGCAGGAAAATTGGCATTTGATGTCTATCCAAGGATTGCATACAATCTGGGAGATCGAGATTTCAACCGAGTCTTAACCCTTCATCAAGATTTCAAAAGAATCGATTTGATGAAAGAAGGGAACAGACCCTACTCGATCACATACAAGATTTCCTACGCTCTTTCGAATACACATCACTCAGATGTATTCTTAAGAAAGGAATTCATTGAAGTCCCAAGAATCTTTGAGGATTTCGCTAGGGTGGTTCTACCAGAACTCATACAATCTCCAACCATAAAGGAGATCGACATGAGGATCCAAGATCAACCCGTCTTCAACAAGAGCCAGAGTCTCAGAATTGAGCCTAGGCGAATGTCTTTCCAACAAGACAGGCTAATGAGTAGCAGCCGTTGGGAAGAAAAGAGACCGAGTACAATTCAGCAAGTCCCAGACGTTTTCAAAACACAGGGAGAGCTGAAGTGCCCGGAAGGATGGAGAGGAGTTGAAGTAATATTTGACATTACTCAAAGGGAAAATACACTTCCCTGTAATGCTCTATATTACCTCCAACAACCTATAGTCGGAAGATTTCAAGGAACCCTAAAAATGGGTGAAATGGAATTGACTATCGGAGGAGTTCCAGGAAGAATCTCAGATCAGTTGATACTGGGAATTGAATTTCTCGAGGAACACAAACCTTGGGAGAGATTACAAGATGGAATGGAGTTCACAGTGGCCAACAAAAGATATCGAATCAGATGACCACTAGCCCATTCTCCATATACATTTCAATCGGAATGATATATGAGGAGTACAAGGCCGAGTATTTCGCCGCCTATATCGATTCAGGCGCCGGGATATGTACTGCAAAGCAGGAGGTTTTCCCTAAGGAAATCGGAGAAGATCTACCAGCTATTGCAGGGAGAGATTTCTCTAAAAGGATTCTTATCCTTAACCGAGGAATCAAGCAAGCGGAAATCATGATCGGTGGAGCAGGAGGTACCCCATGGTACAAAGTCAAGATGCCACCAATCTATTTCCATGATACAGGCGCAGATGTATTGCTAGGTAACAATTTCCTACAAACATTCAAGCGCTTTACACAGGAAAATGAGACGAGAAGGCTTATTTTCACAACCCTATGTGATCATAAGATTATTGTCCAAAGATTACGCGAGGCATTCTACAGAAAAATGCCTATCACGTTTCGCAGCAAGCGTGGTGATGATGCCAAACTTCAAAATCCAAAAATGGCGGATAGAAGGAGATTTGGCGATGCACTTTTATCCTACCGACAGTTTGGACATACTAGACCAGGGATCAAGGCGTGGGATAGTCATTTGTATTCTTTTAGGATACAACATGAAGAAGAAGTTCCTCCAATTGTTATTGCAGAATTGCTGAGCCAATTGGAGAATCAGTCGAGTGAGATTTCCGTTGAGGAACAGATTTCACTCGAGGACATCAAGAAGAAGATCCAAAGGAATTACAATGAAGATCCTTTGGCATGGTGGAACAAGAATGAACTCAAAGCATCCCTGAAGGTTAAAGCTGGAAAGGAACACGAGTTCGTTAGATTCAAGCCAATCCTTATGAACCAGGCGGATCGTGAGGATATGCAGAAGATACTTAAGGAACATCTGGACCTTAAGCTTATCTCACCAGGAGTTTCTCCATACAGCAGCCCGGGATTCCTTGTCAGGAATCATGGAGAAATCAAGCGAGGAAAGCCAAGACTTGTTATTAATTACAAAGGAATTAATGACATCTTGGAGTTCGATGGATACTACATCCCGAGTAGAGAACACCTAGTCAACAGCATCAAAGGTGCCAAGGTATTCTCTAAGTTCGATTGTAAGTCTGGATTCTACCAGATTATGATGGAGGAAGGAAGCAAGAAGTTTACAGCTTTCTCCACACCACAAGGACATTATATCTGGAACGTGATGCCCATGGGATTGGCAAACGCTCCTCAGATATATCAAAGAAAGATGGATAATCTTTTCAAAGATTATTTCAGCTTCATGTTCGTATATATCGATGATATACTCATCGCCTCTAAGAACATGAAAGAACATCTCAAGCATTTGGAAATCTTTTCAGATGTTTGTAACAAGGAAGGATTAGTGCTTTCTGAGAAGAAGGCAGTGATCGCTACAAGACAGATCGAATTCCTTGGAATTGAGATCGATGAATCTGGAATCATCCTACAAAACCATATTGTGGAAAAGATTCAAGGATTTCCAGATATCCTCAAAGACAAGAAACAACTTCAAAGTTTTCTCGGAGTTGTTAACTTTGCTGGTATGTTTATAAACAATCTGGCAAATTACAGGAAGGTGTTTAGCCCATTACTGAAGAAGGATGCAAAATTCATCTGGGAAGATAAACACCAAGAAGGGATTAAGCAACTCAAGGAGGTTTGTAAACAACTTCCAAAACTTGCTATACCCCAAGACGAGGATGAACTGGTTCTCTACACAGATGCCAGTGACCATTGGTGGGCAGCTGTTCTAATGAAGGCTACACCAGATGGAGAAATGCCATGCAGATACTGCAGTGGGTTATTCACAGACAGTGAAGCCAAATGGCATATCAACGAGAAGGAGTTCTTCGCAGTCAGAAAGGCATTCAAGAAATGGCCTTTATTCTTACTTGCCAAGAAGTTCATCCTGAAGATCGATAATTCTAGTGTCAAAGCTTTTCTGAAAAATAAAATTGAATCTAAACCAGAAAAAGCTAGGATACAAAGATGGCAGGCTGAATGTCAATATTATGATTATGATATTGTCATTGTGAAATCTAATGAAAATGTTCTTGCAGATTTCCTGACACGAGATGGAAGGACACGTCGCTGACGAGGTCCTCAAACGAGTAAGGCAGCTCAGGGAAGACCTAGAGAGCCTACAACGAGGCTTTGATACTTTATGTATCAATGCAGAAGTTGCACAGCGACTTCAACAGGCTGATCAGAGATCCGTCTCTGGTCTAATACGAGCATGCCAGTATGCCCATGGACAATTGTTCACGGTGCTACAAGGGCCTATCCTTCAGGCTGCATCTCCAACGGTGCAAACGAGGGAAACAAGAGAGCGGGCCTCTAACCCGATTGTTATGGATTCAAATACCATAACCAAGAGTTCTTCAGATGATGTATTCCTTGAGGATACACCAACTGGAACAAATGTTGAAGCTCCGGTGTCAAAGCCCGAGTCTTCAAGTCAACCCAGCACCTCTGGGGTAAAAGAGGGAGAGTTGAACCTAAGGCCACAGACTGGCAAAACTAAGGTTCAAACTAACGAGATTTTAGTTTCTTCACCTATGCAGGATTACCAGAAGCAATGGGAGAAACTTATCACGAGACAGGGTATTCACCCAGAGAGGACGATTATCGATGCCTCTGGAAAATATCCTAGAGTTTGGATGAAACCAGGAAGTCATCCAAATGAAGTACAAGAATGGTATAATTTTGGAGCTCTTGCTTCAGTTTATACTGTTTCACCAAATTTCCCAGAAATTTCGAAATTACCGAAATGGATAGGAACGGCGGTACACGAGACTTGGGTCAATAATCAATATTTGGCCAGAGGAGATATTCTGGAGTTATATTTTTTCAGTGCAGCTCCAGAACCAGCTAAGAAGGGTTTCCATGAAGCCTTTCACTTCATCAAGCTTAGGAGACCAGATGGAAACGCTTTGAAGAATATCAAGGCGGTGAATCCAGAAGATACTCCAATCTTAGTAGGATCGTTCTCAGAAGATGACGCTTCTACTAGACGAGCATGGGGTCTTTGGGTTTGTCTAACTGAGATGGACAAAGTCAAATACCACTTCAAGTTCTTTCACAATTCAGCAAATGGATCTTTCATGCTGAATTCCATGACAGGAACTACTACAAGCTTTGCAGAGGATCTCTTTGAAACCAAGAGAAGAATCCTTTGGGAAAACAAGATACCGGCAAGCAAAGAGACTTACCGGAAGTTCTGCAACATGGCACATATTGGCAGATGGAAAGATCATATTTGCCAAGCATGCCCGGAGCAGAAACAACCCGAGTTTGGGAAAGGGTTTCGATCCAAACCCGACAGACGAGAAAGAAGAGCAGAAAATGACAAAGAGCCTGCTCAAAAGAAAAGCTATCCGAGGGGTCCACGAAGGCCAAACTTCAAAGATTCCCCGACAGAGTAAGATGGGCTGAGTCACGCCCCACCAACATCACATGTGAGAAAGTCACGGGAAAGAAAAGTAGATTCCCCGACAATTTCACATGGGGTGAGTCACGAGAAAGGAAAAGCTGGCAATCACGGACTCAGTGGTTGATCCACTCACAAAAGGTGGACAGCTGGCTTAAGCAAGTTTGAAATCCGAATTTCAAATCCGGATTTCCATCTATAAATAGATCGAGCAGAAGGAAGCTAAGGACATCAACCATTCTCCATAGTTTTCTTCAAAACATTATCTTCCTTGTAATAGTTTAAGTTTCTGAGTTTTTAGTTTATGCATCTACGAGTTACAGCCATCTCAATGAGAGGCTGATCCTATATTCTCCTCCCAAAAGGAGTTTATAGATGATGTAATAAATATTTATTAGTTCTTAATAAAAAAGAGGCTTGTGCTTCAACGTGTCTCCGTTCGATTTATTTATCTGTTGGAAGGATTCCTTGTACACCTGGTGTAGGAAACGAACCAAGGTTGTGCTGGGCAGTTGCTGAAGGAGCTGGATAACTTGCAGGCCAACTTCCCTGAGGGTGAAGTTGAACAGTGAGGAGCTGTTTGTAAAACGGTCTGGGGGCAGTAATTTTTTAGCTGGTGGTGTTGCGAGCCACCTCACCCGGTGCTGTTCTGGTCAAAGAAAGGTATGATCTCCAACAGATTTATTTAATTTTACGGAAGCATGTTGGGCCTGATTGTTAATCATATTTAGATGGGATTTTGTATGATAAATCAAAAGGGTTGGAAGATGTAAATTTTTGGTAGCAAATATAATTTTGGAAGTTAGTAAAATTTTGGATTTTGTGAAAAGTCAAAAGGAATATTTGATAGTGGGTATATGGAGATAATAAGTTATAATTGTGGGTATATGAAGATAATAGATTATATTGGTGGGTATAAAAGTTCTATTTTATATGAAAATGGGTAAGTGGTGCTCCCAACCCTTAAAAAAATGACCTAAGCGAAAGAGTAAGTCTCTTGTGCATCAGGTGCATGGATCTTAGATCCATGCAACCGGGTAGGATCCGTGTTACCCGACCCTTAAAAAAAATTGGTCATGACTTTTAGTTATGTTAAGGATACCTTTATGTAATGTGTAAGAATATCTTTACGTTATGTTAAGGATACCTTTATGTCCAGATTTCATACATTTACGTTAAGTTAGACATACATTTAGGTTATGTTAATGATACTTTTAGGTAATGTTTAGGATACCTTTAGGTTATGTTAAGGATACCTTTATGCCCAAATTTCATACATTTATTTTACGTCAGATATACCTTTAGGTTATGTTAAGGATACCTTTATGTTATGTTAGAAATACCTTATTCATAACATAGTTGTGTTACACATTTTGTACACAAAGGTATCTCTAACATAACATAAAAATATCCTTAACATAACTTAAATGTATCCTTAATATAAAGTAAAGGTATGTGACCAAAATTTCAAAGGAACCTGGAATCACGATTTCAAAGGTATCCTTAACATCACCTAAAGGTATTCTTAACATAACCTAAAGGTATGCTTAATATAACCAAAAGGTATTCTTAACATAACTAAAGGTATTCTTAACATAACCTAAATGTATGCTTAATATAACTAAAAGGTATGCTTAACATAACTAAAATATATTCTTAACATAATGTGGCATGTAACCTGGAATCAGGATTTCAAAGGTATTCTTAACATAACTGAAAAATATCCTTACCATAACCTAAAGATATTCTTAACATAACTGAAAGGTATCCTTAACGAGCGAATTTGAGCGCATCCGTCCAGGCGCGCGGGAGCGCGTGGGACGCACGTGGAAGCATATACACGTGCGGATCGGGTCAGGTGCATGAATCCTAGGTCAGGTGCATGGATTTAGGATTCATGCACCTGATGCATAAAAGTTTTTGTGTAAGCGAAAAGGTGTTTTTTCTTTCATCCTCAAACTGTAAATTGAAGTGAGAATGTATGGGCTCCAACCCAAAATAGATAGGCCCAAAATAACTGAATACAACTTTTAATCTCATTTATTACTCTCAATTTATTTCTTGATTTTATTTATTTGATCAAACTAAGTCACAAGCATTTTCAGTTATAATCGAAAGTTAGATTCAATTTTTTACACAAATTATTTAAAGAGTTCTAGAAATAAAAATATTTTCAAAAAAGCAACAATTGCATGCACCGGTAGCATGGTGCAACTAGTCGCCATCTGTATCCGTGGTGGAATTATATTTAATTTTTTTTAATTCATACGACAACTTTTATATCATGTTAGTAACTTTTATGTACACATATCATAAGCTCAATGTGACAGTATATATAATTTTCTATTAACATAGTTATACCTTTGAAAATTCATGTAATATAGCTACACTACATTTACAAAAAAGAGATAAGATGGGAAAATGAAAGTGTTAAGTGCACTCGAATTCACTATACAATATAAAATGTACAACACTTAATAAGCAACACGTCTTTCCTTCTTCGCAGACCACATCTTTGATATCTATCATCTCCAAATTTAGGACTTGAATACAGATCAGAATATTTCACACTTAAAATGCAAAGAACAATGTATGTGAATGAAACTAACACATAGTTCAATATATGCCAATACATGGTTAGCCCATGGCGTATTTCTGAGTCCAGCTCCTTGCAGTAGTCTCATACTTGCTCCTATCTGTTTTGTACATATGGGCTATCTCAGGCACTAACGGGTCGTCTGGGTTTGGGTCCGTCAACAATGAGCAAATAGAGAGTAACACCTGAAAACCGAAATTTAAAGAAAATGAATTGATACAAGATAATGCATATGATCAGTGATTATCTGTTAAAATTATTAACCAGAGAGTGAACCTTGGAGATAGTCAATGCAGGGCTCCACTGTTCCTTCAATATGTCAAGGCATATGCTTCCATTGCTATTAATATTTGGGTGAAAAACTTTTGTCCTGAACGAGACCTGCAGAATTGGTGAAGATGACTACATAAGATACACAAATTCTGATTAAAAGAACATGTCATTCGGGAAATAAGCAGTGACAGCATGGGATACTGAAAGAGATGATCCTTAACATATATATATCATTATGAAATCATAAACTTGTGGCATGTGCTTTTTAGAAAAGAAGCTGGACAAATTATGTAAAAGGTCGATTAGGTAAACCTTAGGAGGCTTGAAAGGATAGTCTGGAGGAAAATGAATGGTAACTAGGAAAACACCGCCTGCATATGGACTATCTGGAGGACCCATTATTGTAGCTTGCCAATGAAACATGTCCTCAGCAACAGGACCTGCAAGTGATTAGTTTAACATGGAATTACAGATTCCTTCCCTCAAAAAGCAGTGACTGAAAGGTGAAGAAGTACCCTCATTAACAAGATGTGTCATGTGAGCACATATCCAAATTTGGGTTACAAGGTATCTTCACAAGTAAAGCATAAACGATACATGTCATCCATTATGAACTATCCACTCAAGAAAAAGAACTAAGATACTGAGAAAGGTTAAAGTGCAACTCATGAAGTCACGTTTGAATTCCAAGATGATGGTTTTGTTTTCAAGCTTAAAGAATGAGATATATTACTAATAGAATTGTGGCACTCAGGAAAACTTTGTCAAAACTCTTAATTAGAACACTTGACTCCTTTTTCTTCTTGAAACAGGTGCCACTACAGAGAATGCTGGATCACAGGGATATTCATGAAGCCCAATTATCAGAAGTCAGAAGAATAAGTCCTTAACAAAAATGATTCCATTTTCAGGAAGTTGTACCACCTAAGCACGACTTCAACAAAAGTGAATGATTATATGCAAGCCTCATTCAGAAATTATAATTTTGTGTCCACAGACATGTCTAAATACGTGAATGAATACACACTGACTTCAAAATCAGCATTGGCATTGTGAAGTTGCAACCAAGCTATCAATAATAACATCCTTCTGAATCGGCTCAGTCTCACCGGAGTTCAAAATTCTTGTTCATATCATATAAAGACAACAGGTTCTTACAATTAGAAGAGTAATTCATACCTTTTTGCTTCCTAGTTCATTCAAATACACACTAATCCGAGTAGATATCCCGTTTCTAAATTTAGACACCTAAAACAGCCCTCCTTTCCATAATTCCCAACACACAAACACAAGGCTATTCAATTGCCATAAACAGTAACATATATAGATAGCACTGGGTATAAATAGAGAAAGCCCAGATGAAAGTTCAAGCTCTTGTTATATGATAAACAATTCAAGGCAAGGCCACATAGGGCAAACACTGGCAACTATGTAAGATTCTCACAAAGATCTACCCTAAAATCAATTATATAACCCAACATTAACAAACGCATGCAGTAATTACCAAAAAATAGTGAAAACAGATATGCAGATTCTTCATAGAAAATCCATTCAATATATAACTAATGAAATGGAGACTTAATTGTGTAAATATTTGTTTCAAACATAAAAATTCGAGTTAAACACACCAGCGCTACAGGAGGTAGGAGGATCCTTCTGAAGATCCTTGAGCTCCTTCAAGATCCTCTTTGAAGCCATTAGCGGTTTCTATGATTCACAGGAAAAAATAAAACCGCAGATCCAATTATTTGTTAAAAGAAGTCAAACATATACAGAATTATAAAGAATCCAATAGAAATCTGAATTAGAAATGATGGAGTTTTGGCACCATACCTGAGAAAAACAGTAGAAAGAGAATGAGAAAAATATGAGAATTGCAGAAGAATTGTCCGTTGTGGAAGGAAATGAATTTATAAGGTAGCCATTAACCATGGATAATTAGAGTTAAATCTTTTATAATGAGGGGCTGGGGCTAAATGGTAATTACACATCCTTATTTTATGATATATTTACTTCTTATCCACCTTGCTATTATTTAATCTATTTTGTTTACTTAATACACCTCATAAAAAGCATGAAAACCAGTTTAATTATCTCTTACATTTGATATTTATGGATGGATTACAACCTAATACAAATAATAATTGGAGAGTAATTTTGTGTTTCGATTTGTTTTGGGATATTACATTCATCTTCTGATTGGTTGATTGGCGACTTCTACTGTGGGGGTCCACACAGTACAGTACCATTTCCTCTTTCGGTGAAAGCAAAGCAAAGCAAGCAAGTCCCATTTATCTGCACTTTCCACCTTTGTAATTATAAGTTTAAAACATCACTACTTTTGTACATTTTATTTCATGCCCATTTGACATAGCGAGACATGACTTCAGTAATTACATACTATTTTCTAGTCAATGCATAAACCATTAAATATAAGACAAATTCTTGTGTGAGACCATCTCACGAATCTCATTCCGTGAGACGGGTCAATCCGACCCGGTCAAAAGTCAACGGTCAAAGTCAAAAGTCAACGGCCAACGATCAAAAATCAACGCCGGTCAACGGTTGGTCAACGCCAGTCAACGGTCGGTCAACGTCGTTGACCAAAAGTATTACATATTATGTAGAAGTAGTACACAACATACATAAAAGTATTACATTATGAATGTAATACTTTTACTTTTATAATGTAATACTTTAATGTATATCATGTGTGACAAAGTTTTGAAAAATTATGTAATACTTTTGTGTGGTTCAGGTATTACTTTTCAATATATTATGTAATACTTTTGTAAAATAGTATGATTTTGGATTTGGTTAGAATGTATGAAAATATGTAATACTTTTATGTGTAGTAGGTAATATTTTTCTATATATCATCTAATACTTTTGTAATAAATTATACATTATATGTATATAATACAAAAGTATTATCTGATCTATAGAAAAATATCACCTAATATATATGAATGTATTACATTATGAAGTATTAAATGATATATAAAAGTATATTACCTAATACACACAAAAATATTATTACATTATAAGAACATAACATCATGCAATATTTTTATGTGCAACATATAATATTTGTATGTGCAACATGTAATACTATTGAAATCAATAAGTAATAATTTTATATAGATACTTTTATGTGTAATAAGTAATACTTTTATGTGTATTACATGATATATAAAAAAATATTGTCTAATACACAAATGTAATACTTTTATGGACAACATGTTATACTATTAAAATCAGCAAGTAATACTTTCATAATGTAATGATTTTGTGTGCAACATGTAACACTATTGAAATCAACAAGTAATATTTTTATATATGTCATGTAATACTTTTATATGTAGTACATAATGCTAATTAAAAGTATCACATCATACACATATAAATATTATGTGAGTAGAATAACAGTATTACATTATGAATGTAATACTTTTATATATGACATGTAATACTTTTGGTCAACGGCGTTGATCGGCCGTTGACCAACTGTTGACAGGCGTTGACTTTTTGACCGTTGACTGTTGACTTTGACCGTTGACCGAGTCGGATTGACCCGTCTCATGAATTCCGTGAGATAGTCTCACATAATACTCACTCTAAATATAAATCCTCATGAGAAAGGTATTAATACTTTTCAGGAAACTTAAAGTTCTACTTCAAATTACGGTTATGAGAATTGAAATCAAATCGTGTAATATATAATTGATGATTTTATGGTTATTTTTTTAAAAAATTCTCTTAGGTTTATTTCCAATTAAAATTCATTGTTCGGTTTAATGCCAGGGTTCCACCGACAATTGGAATCGGTTTGAATTTCAAAATTGATTTCCACAAATCAGATGATTTAAGTCATTGACTAAATTTTTTTTGTGAACCATTGATTTTAACCATGAAAAAACCTCTAATCATATGAAAGTAGGCGTAGATTATGCTCAATAATTGTACCCACATCTAACTACGAATAAGATAAGGTATTGCATTTCTTTGTAAAGATTTTGATAAAGGGGTTGCATCATTTTTGTTTCATTTAATTTGTCTATAAATTAAGTTGAACTAATTATATATATAATTTTCTAGGGTCATGTAAATGTCATGTTGTCCTATAGATGATAATCTTGTTATTCTATCTATTATTGTATCTTGATATTCTATCCATTATTGGCAAATATATGACAACAACTATGAATTAAATATCAATATAGTTATTAATTTTATTTTTTATTATATAAGAGGAAGAGTGTTCGATGCGTGGTTCTTGCCATCAAGCTTCCTTTTGCCTTTGCACTTGGGGGGCCAATCTTCGTCCGGCCCAAGGAAACCTTTACACTTCTCTATTACTTTTTTGGAGGCCTACATCCCATAGAGCCATAGAACTGTGTATCTGAACTTGTCCCTTGACTCGTAGGTCCTAACACAAGGTTAGAATTTTAACTCTTCAAAAATGGTATTTCATTGATAGTTTGGCCATGAAAAGATGCCTTCTTCACCTTCCACCTAAATTGCACAGGAGAGACCCAAATCAAATTTTAAGGTCGAATGATGAACATATTAAAAGTTGTCAACAATTAACATTTTTCTGAAAAAATGTAAAAGCATAAATATAGTTTTGTGTTTTTCATTGAATTGATTCAATTAATTTTGGATTTAAATGTAAGCATAAACTAGTTCAACTACTACTCAATATTTCAAATTATATCTAAAGTTATTGTTGACGTGTAGTATAGATGATTTGATTAGATTAACAAATAAGGGATTCATGGTTTATGAAAGCATGATAATGTTTGCTCAACAAATTTTAAAATTTGTTGTGTAATTGTGAGACTGTATTTTTCTCTCTTCGTTCTTGCTTTTCTCTGTAAACTCTTCGTTCTTGCTTTTCTTTGTAAAAATATGAATTGAATCCCTGTTCTTTCCATTATTTCTTCCTTTTATATTTTCATCTCATGGGCCTTGAATATACATATGTGCATTGGGCCTCCATTCATCATGGGCCGGGCCATATATATTTATATATGTTGGGCTTTTATAAATGTTTGTATATATATTAAGTGATATTGGGCTTCGTAAATGGGCTGGTGTAATAAAATTAGATTGAGTCTAATATATGATCCATATCAACCACTCCCCCCATAGTATGGTCCAAAAGACGTCTGTCGTGCAGAACTATTTTGACCACGATCTGGGAAGATGACAGAACTGTCTTACATTCAAACATGGCAGAGCTTTGTTATCGGCAGAACTGATACGACAGTTGTCCTCATGCCATTCGTCCACGTGTCCTCGGAGGAGTTGAGGGAGAAAGGAAATTTGAATCGTTCCATCTTCTCCTTTAAATACCCTGAACTTTTTTCTCTCTCCTCATTCCCCCCCATTTCTTCGCTCCTGTTGCTTCTTCTTCTTGTTTTCGCTTGCTTTCCGGCCAACATTCCTCGTCTCCGGCGATTCTCTCGGCTTTAACCCGACTCCATTACAGATTCTCCACTTTTTTCATTTTTCCTCAAAGATGTCGCAAGGTAATCGCTAAACCTGCTTCTTCTTTGTTCTGACAAAACCAAAGAGGTCATTGAGTATCTGAACTCATCTGTTTCGGAGTTCGGGCTTTTCGATCTAGTGAAACTGGTTGAAGATCCTACCATCCTCTCTGCTTTTGGCTTCTGTGATGATCCAGATTCATCTCTTCCTGAACTTGGTATATACAGACATCTTATTATTATATTTATAGTTTTTCTCCTTTGATTGTAATATACAGATGATAGATTTTTTATAACTTCTTATCACATCTGTTGTTTCTTGCTTCTGTACAGATCGGCAGTGGATGAACAGTATCCGTCTGAAGGATACTTCAGGTGCTAAAAAGGGACCCTCTGCTCCTCCCAGCGCTAATCTCAGAGCTCCTCGACCAGACAATCCAACCGCTGTTACTGATAGAGGCAAGCGAGCTCTGACATCTGCAGAACCTTTACCTGACTCCCAACGCCCTCGAACCAAATCACCTATGAAAAGCAGTCGTACTGAAATCACAGTACGACGTTCTCATGGTCGATCCCCTGCTATAGAGCCTCCTCATATCGAGTTACCCAAGTCTTTGCTGAACTTAAGCGCTGAAGAGGCTAAGCAATATTTTCACTTAATGCTTACTTCTGACGACAATGCTTCACTCAGCAACCTTCCTCTAGAGGATGAACTGGCTCAAGGAGCACAATGCATGTTTAAGGTATCGTATTCATATTAATCCTTCAGATCTCGTATACCCCTGTTGTATATATATTTATATATCATTATTTTTTCATTTTTCAGGCAGTAGTCCATTTCAGCAAGCTACAGGCTAGGGTTGCCAGTAGTTCTGACCAAGCTGAATATGCCAGATTAGTCTCAGAGAAGAGTACTGAAACAGAGAAGGCTAAACAGAAGTATGTAGAGCTGGAAAAAACATTTGCAGAGGCCAAGAATAGTTGGGCTGCAGAGAGGGAAGCTTTCAAGAAAAAGCTGGCGGATGAGAAGCAGAGCCGTCGCGATTATGGGTCTAGGAAATTTGCTGAAGGGATAGAGCTCTGCCGAAAGAACTTATTATTGACAGAGGCCGGACAGACCTTCTTGAATCGCGTAGTGGAAGGACTGCGAGAGGCTTATCTAAAGAGCAGCAAATCCTTAGCAGATTTCGGCCCCCATATTGGTCATTATTATCAATATGGGTTTGAGGCGGCTCAAAAGCAAGCTGAAGAACAAGGTTTCTCAGGGGAATTGGATGTCAATAAGCCCTTAGCAGATATGCCAGCTTGCCCTTATTTCGAAGGAGATCAATTTGAATCCTTAGATCATCCTTGGTGGCTACCAGTTCTGCAACAAGCATATTCTGACCTCTTAAGGGCTTCACCTTCAATGACTCCAACGAAAGAGAGTGCCTACCCTCTGATGACCAATGTTTTACCCTCTGCAGAAGCTCAAGCTTTACCTACGCTTCCTCCCATCTCTGAGACAGAGGTTCCAGAGTTACCTCTTGTAGATCTGGTAATGCTGAGTGGCGACTCTACAGGGCGTACTTCGGATGCTGGGGAAGTTGCTGCCTCGAAGAAGACCTCTTCCGGATCAAAGTCCAAAGGCTGATGACTGTATTTGAAACTTTATCCTATTTTGTTTTATTTTGTTTTTGATTACTAGCCAAATGTGGCTATGAACAATTTAGAAATAGAGCGTGTCTGCTCCAAACATTAATTGCTGCCTTTCTTTATTTTGTTTAGTGTAAACACTTTCACTTCCATGGTCTTTATTCACATGTCTACTATTTATGTTCTCTCTAAATTATAACAATCGTATCAAGTTGAATATCAAAAGGAAATAATATTGAATTTCTTAATGATAATACTTACCCGATATTTGGAAGCTTTCGCATTATCTTCTGCTCATGAAGTAGTTGATGATACAAAAAATTTTCTCCCACCTTCGAAGGAACATACCATAAACCAGAGTTAAGTGATTCTCTCCTTCACAAAATGGACAATATTGCAGACATGGATGTTTTAAGTTCTAAATGAGTCTC
The DNA here is from genome assembly GCA_005771605.1 of Scutellaria baicalensis. NCBI lineage: Eukaryota > Viridiplantae > Streptophyta > Magnoliopsida > Lamiales > Lamiaceae > Scutellaria > Scutellaria baicalensis. The sequence continues at coordinate 8,869,986 of CM016722.1, read as the reverse complement.
TGCTCCGCAGGTCAGAGGATGGACGCAGACGTGAAAGTCTGGCCTCTGCCAGGAAGACGTAAAATGAGACCGCGTTGATTGAGTCTCTGCTCCGCAGGTCAGAGGATGGACGCAGACGTGAAAGTCTGGCCTCTGCCAGGAAGACGTAAAATGAGACCGCGTTGACTGAGTCTCTGCTCCGCAGGTCAGAGGATGAACGCAGACGTGAAAGTCTGGCCTCTGCCAGGAAGACGTAAAATGAGACCGCGTTGACTGAGTCTCTGCTCCGCAGGTCAGAGGATGGACGCAGACGTGAAAGTCTGGCCTCTGCCAGGAAGACGTAAAATGAGACCGCGTTGACTGAGTCTCTGCTCCGCAGGTCAGAGGATGAACGCAGACGTGAAAGTCTGGCCTCTGCCAGGAAGACGTAAAATGAGACCGCGTTGACTGAGTCTCTGCTCCGCAGGTCAGAGGATGGACGCAGACGTGAAAGTCTGGCCTCTGCCAGGAAGACATAAAATGAGACCGCGTTGACTGAGTCTCTGCTCCGCAGGTCAGAGGATGAACGCAGACGTGAAAGTCTGGCCTCTGCCAGGAAGACGTAAAATGAGACCGCGTTGACTGAGTCTCTGCTCCGCAGGTCAGAGGATGGACGCAGACGTGAAAGTCTGGCCTCTGCCAGGAAGACGTAAAATGAGACCGCGTTGACTGAGTCTCTGCTCCGCAGGTCAGAGGATGAACGCAGACGTGAAAGTCTGGCCTCTGCCAGGAAGACGTAAAATGAGACCGCGTTGACTGAGTCTCTGCTCCGCAGGTCAGAGGATGGACGCAGACGTGAAAGTCTGGCCTCTGCCAGGAAGACGTAAAATGAGACCGCGTTGACTGAGTCTCTGCTCCGCAGGTCAGAGGATGAACGCAGACGTGAAAGTCTGGCCTCTGCCAGGAAGCTTCATCGATTCTATTTATGTATAATAAGTATACGTCTGTTATTGATAATCACAATACTTTCTTCAAAAGATATCATTTGGTCATTAAAAACATACATCTGTAAACTTCATAATAACAAACAAAAAAGGCAAATAGAAAAAGTCTACGCAAAGTACTTCTTCAGATTACATATATTCCAGGGTCTTGTCACCACTTTTCCCTCGTAATCAGAGATACGATATGCTCCTCCTTTTAAAACTTCTGTGACTATCCAAGGACCTTCCCAGTTTGGCTCCAGCTTTCCTTGGGGTTTTAAGGCGTCTGCTCGTCGTAATACCAGATCTCCTTCTTGGAATTGTCTGCGCCGTACTCTCTTGTCATACGCTACTTTAATCTTACTCTTGTATTTTTCAATCTTCAGACGTGCTAAGTCTCTCTCTTCTTCAAGCATGTCCAAATTTTCCTTCATCAGCAACTCATTCTGATTTTCGTCAAAAGACATTATTCTATGTGTTTCCATCCCAATCTCCACAGGGATAACCGCACTAGCTCCAAAGACCAAGTTGAATGGTGCGATCCCTGTAGCAGTTCTCGGAGTAGTTCTGTAGGCCCATAACACTGATTCCAATTCCTCCACCCATTTGGATTTAGCATCTTCTATTCTTGCTTTCAGACCTTTAAGCAGTGTTCTGTTGGTAACCTCAACCTGCCCATTAGCTTGAGGATGTGCTACTGCTACAAAGCGCTGCTCTATTTTCATCTCTTCGCACCACTTTCTGGTTTTCTGGCCATTGAACTGAGTTCCATTGTCAGATATTAATACCCTTGGTACTCCATATCTGCAACAGATCTGCTTCCATAAGAACTTAATGACATTGCCTTCATCTATTTTACTCAAAGGCTCTGCTTCCACCCATTTGGTGAAGTAATCAATGGCTACTATTAAGAATTTTTTCTGCCCCTTAGCCAGAGGAAGGGGTCCGACCAGGTCAATTCCCCATTTCGCAAATGGGCATGGTGCATACATTCTACCCAATTCCTCTGCTGGTATATGAATCAGAGGTCCATGAATCTGACAGCTATGACATTTCTGCACACATGCTTTTGCGTCTTGACTCATCGAGGGCCAATAATACCCGGCTCTGAGTGCTTTTCTTACAACAGATCTATACCCAGCATGATCACCACCACAACCTTCATGTATCTCCTGAATTACATACTTTCCTTCTTGATCATTAAGGCATTTTAAATATGCTTGTGTAAATGAGCGCCTATACAGCTGTCCTTGATCAATACAATATTTCATTGCCAATTTTTTCTCCTTTTCGTCCCACTTCTGTTTCTGATCAGCCGACCTCATCATCTCTATAATTGGAGTTCTCCAGTCATCTTTCTCTGTAATTTCCCAAACATCTCGATCATTCAGATCTTTTTCTGCTATCAATATTGTAATCTTACTAGGCTGCAAGGAAGGGTATGAGCTAGCAATTTTAGCCAAATAATCGGCTGTAATATTATCTGATCTGGGAACTTGGCAGAGCTCGAATTGCTCGAAAGCCAGCTTTGATTCCATAATTTTATTCACATAACTCATCAGAGCTTCCTTCTTCACTTCATATCCACCTCCCAACTGTTGGACCACCAATTGTGAATCCGTAAATGCTTTTAATCTCTGTCCTCCCATTTCTGTCACCATCTTCATACCTCTCCAGAGAGCTTCATATTCAGCTTCATTGTTGGATACAGGGAAAATCAGCTTTATAGCAAATTGCATCTCTTGTCCATCTGGGCAGTAAATCTGAATCCCAACTCCATATCCTTCTCTTGATGAGGATCCATCTACATACATCTTCCATTCTTCCTTAGTCAATGTATGAGTAGCCTCTTGTATGAAGTCTGCCAGAACTTGAGCTTTTATAGCTCTTCTTGGCTCAAATTCAATCTCATAGGATCCCAATTCAACTGCCCATCTGACCATCCGTCCAGAGGTATCCATCTTTCCCAACACCTGTCCCAGAGGATAATTTGTTCTCACAACAACCTTATGAGACATGAAATAGGGACGCAGACGTCGTACAGTGGTTATGACAGCCAGTCCTGCTTTCTCTATGTCTGAATATCTCGTCTCAGGACTCTGCAGAATTCGGCTCACATAATAAATTGGCTTTTGTTGAGTCCCCACTTCCTTTATCAATACAGAACTAACTGCCACTTTTCCCACAGATATGTAGACATACAAAATTTCACCTCTGTCGGGCTTAGTTAACAGAGGTAAACTAGCCAAATATACTTTCAGTTCTTCGAAAGCTTGAGTGCATTCTTCAGTCCAAGTAAATCGACATCCTTTCCTTAAAATCTTAAAGAATGGATAACTTCTATCTGCAGCCTTAGATACAAATCTGCTAAGAGCTGTCACTCTTCCCAACAACTGTTGCAGCTCTTTGAGGTTACATGGAGCTTTCATATCCATTATAGCCTTAACTTTAGATGGATTCACCTCAATCCCATTCTTAGTCACCATATATCCTAAGAATTTCCCAGAGCTGACTCCAAAACAGCATTTCTCTGGATTCAACTTCATTCCACTATCCCTTATTATTTTGAAGGATTCCTTCAGATCTGACACATGGTTTTCTGGCAATATACTTTTTACCAACATGTCATCTACATACACCTCCATATTTTTGCCCAACATGGATCCAAATAATTTATCAACCATCCTCTGATAAGTAGCCCCTGCATTCTTCAAACCAAAAGGCATTCTGACATACCCAAAGGTTCCCGATGTAGTTACAAAGCAGACCTTCGGCACATCTGCTAGATGTAGCTTTATTTGAAGATAACCCTGGTAAGCATCCATCATACTGAGTCTCTCACATCCAGAAGTGGAATCAACAAGCTGATCAATACGAGGCAAAGGATAATGATCCTTAGGGCAAGCTTTGTTAAGATCTCTGAAATCTATACACATCCTCCACTTCTTTTCTCCCTTAGGTACCAGCACTGCATTAGACAACCATATTGGAAATTGGATTGGAATTATATGTCCCCAGTTCAGAAGCTTTTCAATTTCAGTGCGGATAATCATATCCTTCTCCTCTCCGAAACATCTCAGCTTTTGTTTCACAGGTTTGACAGAGGAGTCTTCGTTTAACTTATGTATGACAATACTGGGATCAATGCCTGTCATATCCTTAGCAGATAATGCAAACAAGTCAGCATTACTTCGGAGACAATCAACCAACAGCTCTCTCTCCTCCTCTGTCATCTTACTTCCAATCCTAGTACAAAAACCTTCTTTATCTTTACATAACTCTATTTGGATTAACTCTTCAGCACATACCATCTTCCCATATTCCTCTTCAGAATCACGCTCTTCTCGGGTTCTTTTACCACTTCTTGCTTGCAAGTCAATATTACTTGTGCTCAGAAGAGTAGACTTGTCTGCAGACTTGATAGCTTCAGAATAACATTTTCGGGAGCTCACTTGATTACCACAGACCTCTCCTACTCCTCCTGAGGCAGGAAATTTTATTTTCATATGATAAGTGGATATGATGGCTTTTAACTCAGTTAGGATAGGTCTGCCAAAGATAACGTTGTAAGCTGAAGGGGCATCTATCACCAGGAAATCCACCATCAAAATCCTCTGCCAAGGCTGAGTCCCTAACACCACTTGAAGGCTGACCATTCCTATCGGAAAAACGGCTCCTCCAGTGAAACCATAAAGAGCTGTTGTCACAGGACGAATAGGCGCATTGGTATTCATTTTCACAAAGCAGTCATGAAAAATGATATCCGCAGAACTTCCCGTATCAACAAAGATCCTAGCAACATCATATCCTCCCACTTCTGCTGTAACCACTAGCGCATCTGAATGTGGTTGCAATAGAGTCGTCTCATCTGCTGGTCCAAATGAGATATTTGCTTTTGTATTTAACTCCCCCACTTCTAACTCAGATATGGAATGGTGATTCTGAGCTCTTCTCAAAGAGGCCTTTCTTGCTCTATTGGAAATTCCTTCTCCCAAACCTCCAACTATCATCTGGATAAATCCTCTCTTCGGAGGAGGAGGTAATTCTTCCTCAAGCTCTCTTTTCTGTTTCCCTTTCAAATTACTTCCGCCCACTTCTTCACGTTCACTTTTATTCCTTTCAAATCTGTTCCCCCTCTGATCTACAAACTCTCCCAAGGCTCCAAGTCGTACCAGCCTTTCAATCTCATTCCTCAGCTGCCTGCACTCATTTGTATCATGTCCATAATCGTTATGGAAGACACAAAAATACTTTCCTCTAGGCTTCTGGGGAGTATTAGATCTGTTCATAGGAAACCTAAAGGATACAGATCTTTCCGTTAGTTGCAAAATCTGCGCAACAGAAGTTCTTAAAGGGGTGTATCGTTGGAAATTATCTCTTGCCACTTCTGCTCGTCGTTCATTGACTGCTCGCGGTAGGGCTGGCATAACCCTACGCTGTACCTCCTTTTCTCGAGAGCTGACCCTTTCACCTTGTTTAGCCTTACTAACATCCTCCAAATTGATAAACTTATCAGCTCTGGACAATATTTCATCAAAAGTCTTAGCAGGCTTCTTTGCAATGGAACGAAATAAATCCCCTTCTTTCAGTCCTTGAACGATAGCACTGATTTTCACCTCTGGTGTTGCTGAAGGTACTTCCAGAGCTGCCATACTGAACCTCTTTATGTAAGATCTCAGAGGTTCAGTCTCTCCTTGTTTTAGGCTGAACAAGAATTGAGCAGTCCGCTGTTGTCTCCTAGCACTTGCAAACTGATGTAAGAAGGAATAACTGAAGTCTGTAAACGAATTAATACTACCAGCTTTCAGTTGTCCGAACCATTGCTGCGCTGATTTTGTCAAAGTAGTGAGAAAGACTCTACATTTAACTCCATCTGAGTACTGATGTAGGAGAGCTGCATTCTCAAAGCGCAACAAATGATCATATGGATCGGATGTCCCATCGTACTCAAATGACAAGGGACGAAAGCTCTGCGGCAGCTCATCTTCGAGAACCCTCGTTGTGAATGGAGTTCCTTCTGGTATTCGCAACCGATCTCCCCCATCCATCTGTTGTTTTAAAGACACCATCTCTTTTTGCATCTCCTCCATCTTCTTTAATAATTGATGTTCTCTATCTTCCCCTTCTCCAACCCGAGGAAAGGAATCACCATATGTTAACTCTTCTCTGGCTAACGCAGCTCTTCCTCTATTTCTGCTTTCCATCTCCTTTCTTCTCTTTTCTTCATGGCTTTCCTCCAATCTAGCTTGTTTCTTCTCCTGCCCAGTTGCAGCAGCTACCATGGTTGGTTGAGCAGCTTGTATTGCCTTGCTCACTGCCTACTGAATGAACAATTCCAACTGTGATGGAGTAAAGCTTATCTTCTCCGGAGTTCTCACTCCTCCTGCCTCCACTCCATCATCCTCCTCTCTGGGTGGAACATGTTCTAACTCCACCCCAGCATCTCTGTCCACCATCTCCGCTTCGTCTTCATCATCAAACTCCCTCCCCAAATTTCTAGCCAAACTTCTATCATCTCCTTCCATTCTCCTCCAAAAACAGGAAAAAGCTATACCAGAAAAAAGGAAAGGATACTCACTCACCTCTTTTCTTGCGATTTCCCACAGACGGCGCCAATTTGTAATTGTGAGACTGTATTTTTCTCTCTTCGTTCTTGCTTTTCTCTGTAAACTCTTCGTTCTTGCTTTTCTTTGTAAAAATATGAATTGAATCCCTGTTCTTTCCATTATTTCTTCCTTTTATATTTTCATCTCATGGGCCTTGAATATACATATGTGCATTGGGCCTCCATTCATCATGGGCCGGGCCATATATATTTATATATGTTGGGCTTTTATAAATGTTTGTATATATATTAAGTGATATTGGGCTTCGTAAATGGGCTGGTGTAATAAAATTAGATTGAGTCTAATATATGATCCATATCATGTTGAAACTCCACAAATTCGAATACAGTGTTACCAAAAAAAAAAAAAAACAGTTACTACGTGAAAATGGGAGTAATATTTACTGTATTAATAAATTCAAGTAATTATATAATTATTATATATTTTATTTAAGCAGAGTATCTTTTTCTTTTATAAATTAATATTGAGCCAGCTACAAAACGAAGGTGCAGGTGACCGAGCAGCGGTGTCGCAGTTAACCGAGTTGATTTTCTGCTGCTTCTTTTCTAATAAGCATTCTGCATAATGTCGCGATTCCCATCGAACCGTCGGATCCAGATCGATACGGGTGGAGATTCGGAGCCTCAGTACGATTACGCCGACGATGAAACCCTAGACGACGGTGCCACCGGAAACGGCAGCTTAAAACTTCGGCCGTCGAATAGCAATGTCACGGAGGATCTAGAGCCCTTTATGGGAGTCAAAATTCGACGGAAAGCCTCTCGACTTCGAGATTATCTCGGTGATTATGTCAATGTTCAATCCAGACCTTATCTCATGAAAATTCTCCAGAAGCAAGGTTTGGTCTTAGGACTACCTTTTGGATTTCTGCGTTGATTGTGATCGGTGTTCTTCTGCTGATTGCTCGAGCTCCATTGAGTTTGGTTTTCGTTTTTTTCAGGTTTTGAATTTGAGAATTTGAATAACTAATAACTGATATTCTAGAGTTTTTGATTAGTTTTTCTTTTCTTAATTTGATGTGGTTCAGTGGTGAAATAGAACAACGTAAGCACTTATACGCCATCTTAATAGATGCAAGCTGTTTTTTAGTACGCTAAATCGACCACCACAATATACGTGGAACACATTTTTTAGCAGTCACTTGGCTTAAACGCCCTTGTTTTCTTGACATGCTTATGTGTGCATTCAGATTGTTTTGAATGGGATTTAAATGTTTCCTTTTTTGCTTATGCTCTCTGTTTACTAATTGGTACTCTGGTGTATATCTATTTCGATCACTTCTATTCATTATTTTGGAATTTGGATCTAAATGTTATTTCCTTAAGCGTCCAATTTTACGATGATGGTATAACCACTATGATTATAGTGGAGAAGGATCAAAATGATAACAATTGGTGTTAATTTTGAAGTTTTTGCTGATTGCTAATAAGACAACTGAATGATAGATTACCTGGCTGTAGTTGCTGTGGAAATATCAGGCAATAAACAACCCTTAAGTATAAAGTTATCCTGAATTTACAACCTATGTTTCAGTGTGTTTTGTACATGCATGTATGTAACCTAGGTTTAAAATTCTCTGTGCCATGATTATTACTTAATGAATGTGCTATGTTCCCTTTGATTCATTTGGCAGGTGACAGAAAGGTCCTCTTTGCGGATAAAGTCATAAAGTTCACTGGCTCAGGCAAGATGAAGCGTCATTTGCTTCTGATTACCGATTTTGCTATCTATATTGCGGATCCAGATACTAATGCTCTCAAAAGAAGGATAACCCTAGCCGCTGTTGAGAAAATTTGCTTAAGTGAACTTAGTGACAACTTCTTTGCTGTTATCATCCCTACAGAATATGACATACTCATGGCTAGTACTAGAAAGACAGAAATTGTGACTACCTTAGTGGATGCTACAAAGAATGCATCAGACTATGAACTTGAGGTTTCCCTGTCAAACAGGTAATCTGATTGTTGTCTTCTTTTATCTGATTTGAGCGTTCAGCTTGCTTCTTTTGTGTTATCAGCATAGAAAAAAAAAAGATTTTCGTTAGGTAACTGAATATTTTGTCTTCTTTTATTGGATTTATTGTTCAGTTTGCATCTTTCTGGTATCAATATTGAAAAATTAAATTGGATTTCTACACACTTGTGATAAATTTTAAAGGCCTCATGAGAGGATTTAACACCTAAAACATTTGGAAAGCATTGGAAATTTCCTATATGATTTATACTCTCTCTGTTTTGCTTCTCCAACAATAAAAAAACCTTCCTTATACCAAAAAAACGACTTCCTCCTCTCCATCTCGCCTCTCATCAGTGGTACTGTAGCACTTGATAATGAGTGAACAAAGCACACAACTTGTGGTTGATAGACAGACAGATGATACATTTCTTTTTTTTTTGGGATAGAGACCCTAAATATAGGATTGATAGAGTGCTATAAAACCTGAACATTGGAAATTTTTTTGCTTCCCAGAGTGAATGCATGACTTAATTAATATTAGTCACTGTCAAACTAAGCTTCCCTGGTTTTCTTTGTGCCCAAGATTGTTGAATGCTGAGTATTTCTTTATAGTTTTAAACATATGATTATTAAGAGTTGAATTCCCATGCGAACAGAATCATGTGTGAATAAATGATAGAACTTCAAGCTGCTTTTGAGTTAGCACCATGTCTAACTGTAGTTGATTCCACTACCTGCAGCTTTGAGTACAATGCAGCTGCTGACCTTGTGAAGGAAGTCCAATTTGAGGAAGTAGAAGGTTCGTTTTTAATTTCACTTGGTATTTCATTTCATATTGTAGAATTTGAATGCATTATGTTTTTCGATTCAACCAATATTTTGTTTATGATATTTCAGGTGGTGTTAGAACAAAAATTGTTCAGAAATAAGTTGCCTATCTGGTTCGGCTATCATATACTTGTGTGAAGTGTGTTTGTTGCTTCAAAATTGTGCATTGTGAAACCGAGATCACCCATGACCCAACTGCGCATCGATGTTGTTATAAAAGTGTTTTCTGTTTCTTGTATGTTTTGGAACTAAATGTTTCCTCTCTTTAGTTACCAGTAATAATTGCTAATGACTCGTGTAGTACATATAAAAGCAAACTAGGAAGAAACATATCAATTTATTATTTTTTTTGTACCTAATATGATTCATTTTTCATCCCTTTAGTGAGTAGAGCAATATTTATTTGATTTTCTTTCAGAACATGTTTCTTGTATGTGTACGCATTAAAATTTGAATGTTACGTAACTGTTTAAATACACGAAATCAAGATGAATCAGGTTTAATGAATTTTCAACACTTCAACAAATCTGACTACAAACTTTGCACTGAATCAAAAGTTTATTAACAATTCACTAGGCACCAATTTGTCGAAGAAACGATACAGCAGGAATAACAAACCTTATTATTACTTGTAACTTTGTAAAACAATTGGACAAATCTTAAGTTAAAATTTCTTTTTCTATCATAGTAGGGAAGAAAAGGCGATAGAAGTGTAGAGCAAGATCTAATGACGAACAGAAGGTGACCCGACTTGAGTCACGCCTGGAGTTGGAGTTGGAGTTGAAGCAAGTGATCGTGTTCCACCGGATTGGGAATTATTTCCTGCATTGTAGTTCCCTATCTCCTCCACCATCCTCACCACATCTTCGATTTTTGGCCTCTGGGCCGGCATTCTTGCCACGCAGCTCATGCCTATTTGCAGCATTGTCACCATTTCTTCCTCTATATTAGGGTACCTCAACAGCTCCACATCAAACACCTCACCCGTCCACTCCTCACGAACCACTGAATGAACCCATCGGACCAGGTGGACCGCATCCTCCCCACCTGTACTATGAATAGGGGACTTCCCAGTTAGAAGTTCTAATAGAACAACTCCAAAGCTGTACACATCAGATGCTTGTGACACCTTCCTCATGTCCATCGCTTCTGGGGCCCGGTACCCTACAGCCCGTGTTAATTGGGCTGCAACTGGGCTCATCACCTTTGCTAAACCTAGATCAGATACACAACCATAATGCTCTGAGTTGAGGAAGATGTTCGAGGTCTTTATGTTTCCAAGAACAAGCTTTCCCCCACTTTGTGAGTGAATGTAAGCAATGCCCCTCGCAGCACCAATCGCTATCCTTAACCGTGTTTCCCAATCTAAAGGAACACGATTATCACCCCTTCTCGCTGCAGTAGTTACAAATATGTTAGCTTATACTCAAAATAGAATCATAACAGTGTTAGAAGTTATTACATGATACAACATACCATGCAACAATGTGGAAACACTTCCTTGATTGTAATAATCGTAGACCATAAGCTTTTCATCTTTGGAATAGAAGTAAGCTCTCAATGGAGCCACATTCTCATGTCTGATTCTTCCAACAATCTCCATTTGCTGTTCAAACTCCTTTCTCCCAACAACAACCTCCTTCAATCTCTTCACTGCAACAATCGTTGCATCCTCCAATGCTGCCTTATACGTCGTGCCAAACGTACCCTTCCCAAGCACCTCAGCAGAAGCCCTCAATAGATCTTCAAGATCAAATGCAAGATCACTACTATCATCGAAAAATGTTAGCCTGTTTTTCCCATCTTGATTCCCAGAAACTACCTTCTTTGCAGAAGTTTCTTTCTTCTGAGACGTGACACGGGTCGACTTATCCTCATCCTTACCCTTTCGGTTCGTAACAATCAAAAGCAGGGCAATTGACACGAATGCCACTACACAGCTACCAATAACAATTCCAAGAATTGTGGATTCACTAAATTTGGATGAATGCCTTGTCCGTACAGGCATGGGCGGAGCCGCCGTTGGCGAGGAATATTCCGGTGGAATATTATTACCGGAAAAAGCAGAAGTAGGAAATCTAGAAAGAGATGGAGGGACAAGGCCAGTAAGATTGTTGTTAGACAAATCCAAGAACTGCAAGCTAGGGATATTGATATCAGGAATATCACCAGAAAATGAGTTGTTAGCAAGATTCAAAACTGTCAAATGTGTCAGATTGGAAACTGAAGATGAAATACTCCCATTAAAATCATTATTCGACAAATTCAAAACAGAAAGATTTTCCCAACCGGAGAAATCCAAAGGCAATGGACCCAGAAAATTGTTGTACTGAAGATAAAGAGCAACCAAATTCTTGAGGTTGATGAGATCAGAAGGAAAAGAGCCAGTGAGACCATTGGATCTCAGACTCAGAATCTGAAGCTCAGATAGACGGCTGAGAGAGGTCCAAGGAATGGTGCCTTTGAATCCAACGGCAGGCAATCGAACTGCTATGACTCGTGAATGATCACGATTGCAGGTGATCCCAGTCCAGTTATTGCAAGCAGAAGTTGTGTTGTCCCAATTGAGCTTTCTTGGGTGGTAAATATCATGAATGAAATCAAGAAGAGCTTGTTTATCTTCAATGGGTTCAGCTGTTGCTAGCAAGCAGAGAAAAGCGTACGATAAGATTGATAAAAATGTGAACTTTATCCCCATTTCTTTACTTTGCAGTCGAAATATGAGAGCCCTCAAATACTACTCTCCATATCTGTAAAGAAACGGAATTCAGACAGTCAATTGCCACATCAATATTTGGCCGTTATTTGAATATTCTAAACAACGTTAGGTCAACAAACCAATCCAAAAAGTTAGGTTCAAAAAGGAAAAAACATGTAGTAATAAATTGTCTCTCTTTGTCTTCTTGACAGTGATAAATTAGAAATCATGTATGAAACGCACTCACCTGTATTGCAGAGAAGGGAAAAGTATAAGTGTCTGACAGAGAATTGGAAGGAAAGTAGTGATACTTAAGATGGAATTAGGACAAGAAAGAGTGAAGAGATTGTTGAGGAAGAAGAAATGATTGAATTGGTGGGAGAGAGCAATAAATGGATGAAAGTGTTGGAAGAAAGCAATGTGAGGGGAGAGAGGGAGAGAGATAGAGAGAGAGAGAGAGGAGAGAGAGATAGAGAGAGAGAGAGATAGATAGAGAGAGGCGGAGAGGGAAGTGCACATGGTGGCAGCGTAAAGAGGAAGGAGTACAGCTGCTAATGCAATGGAGAGAGAGAGAGAGAGAGAGAGAGAGAGAGATTATAATGAAGGTTGAAATATGTGAGAGTTGAATGGAGAAGGTGACGGCTCACGTAAATGCCACTTCATTGCACGAGTCCTTTTTGTCGGATCGGACAAACATCGTGTTTTATTGCCCCTCTTTTTTTTTTCTTCCCTAATCAAATAATGTAAGCATATAATATAATACGCATTGATATTTAATCACCTAATACAAAGTCCAATGCCTAACCAATTCATCTTTGAAGTGTAATTCTCTGAAAAAGTGTGAGGGGTTTAATTCAGAAATAAGTAAGAAGTACAGAATCGGTTTCAATTCTTGAAGAACCGGGCGAAAACCGGTTGAACCGGCCTCAACAAGAATCTGGCAGTTAGGCGGTCCAAGGTGGTTAGGGTTCTGTTAGGGTTCCTGCGCAAAATCGTGAATAGAAACAGAAATTCACGCTTATCCAAAGATCGGTTGCAGAAATTGGTTTGAGGGCTTCTGCTATATATAGTGGTAGCTATGTTCAGTTGTAGTTTCACTTTGTAATTCGTAAGATTTAGTGAGATCAAATTCGATTAGGGTTCTAATCTAGTGGGAGAAAACCCTAGTTTCTAGTTTGAGTTCAATTTGTTGTAACTACAAATTTTTTCTGAGTTATATAGTTTGTGATCTCTTTGCCGTGGATGTAGGATCGATTTGATCATCCGAACCACGTAAAATCCAGAGTGTTTTGCATTCGTTTTTCTTGTTTTCGATTCCATATTGCATGTGTGCATGCAAGGGTGTTCTTCAGCTGATTGTTGGAGAATTTAACAAGCTTTGATTGTTGCTCGTCTGAGATTCAAGCTTAACAAATTGGCACCGTCTGTGGGAACCAACTCCGGCGATCGTGGGCTCAATGAAAGTGGATATCGATAAGTTTTCCGGCAAAACCGATTTCAACATGTGGCGGGTGAAGATGCGAGCTCTCTTGATTCAGAATGGTCTGCATGCATGGCGCTTTGATTATACAGGATGATCAGCCATCCTCTTCAGAAGTTGCGGAGAAATGGAAGGAAATAGACATGAAAGCCCATAGCGCGATTCTGCTGTGCTCAAGGATGAAAATATCCCGATATATCTCCGATATATCCCCGATATTTCCATTTTTTCAAGTGACCGAAACAAAAACGGGTTGTCACGATATATCTCCGATATTTTCATTTTTGATAAAAAAAATAAATGAAAAATTAATAATTATTAGCTAAATGTCGGTAAAAATTGGTATCGATTTCAATATCAGTGGCTTCAGGTAAAAATTATAAGAAAATTCATGAATATCAAGGAAATATTGGTAAATATTGTTGAAATATCGATAAATATCAAGAAAATATCGGTAAATATTGGGAAAATATCGGTAAATATCGATGAATATCCGGAAATATCGGCAATATATCGGTAAATATCGAAAAAATATATGTACCGATATTTCCACCAAAATCGATATATCCATCGATATTTCCATAAAATCAAGATACTGATATATCAATCGAAACCGATATTTTCATCCTTGGCTGTGCTTAAGTGACAAAGTCTTGCGCGATGTGTTCAAGGAGAAGACGACATTGCAGGTTTGAAGGAAGTTAGAATCTATCTACCTGACGAGGAGCTTAGCAAACCGCCTCTTCTTGAAGAACAAGCTCTTCGCATTTCGAATTACTGAAGATAGAAAGCTGGCTGATAGGATTTCTTAAAGATCATAGATGATCTTGAATGCATTGGAGAGAAAATCCCTGATGAAGATAAGGCCTTAATGCTCCTTAATTCCTTACCTAAATCTTTTGAAAGTTTCAAAGACATTCTGGTATATGGAAGAACAATTCCTCTAACTCTGGATGAGGTGATGATTGCAATAAGATCCAAGATCTTAAGTTCAGCAACTTCTAATGAGTCAAAAGGACAAAATCTGGGAGAGGGTCTAGCTGTGAAGGGCAAGAATCAAAAGAAATTTCAAGGCCAAAAGAAAAATAAGGGAGAAAAATCTGAATCTCTAGATGCAATAGCCGAAGAAGACAAAGAAAAGAAAAGATGCTATCATTGCCATAAGCTTGGGCACTTCAAGAAAGACTGCCCAGAAAGAAAGAATGCAAAGGTTAATAACACCAAGTAAGAAGCGGCAGTGGCTGATCAGGGATATGAAAGTGCTAGTATGCTGTGTGTAAGCACTGAAAAGAAATCAAAAGAGTGGATCCTTAACTCAGGCTGGACATTTCACATGTGTCCAACCAAGGCTTGGTTTCAGAATCTGAAGCTTTAAGATGGAGGAATGGTGTTGTTAGGGAATGACCATTCTTGTACGGTTCAAGACATGGGGATCATCTCCTTAAAGCTACATGATGGAACCATCAAGCACCTGTCAAATGTAAGGTACATTCCTGATCTCAAAAGAATTTGATTTCTCTTCGCTGTCTAACCACTGCAGGATGTGAGTTCAAGACTCAGAGAGGAGAAATCCTAATCACAAAGGATGAAAAAATGATCATGAAAGGAAGGAAGGTGAATGGGCTCTATACTCTGGAAGGGGAAACGACTACACCAGAACTGAATCTAACCATGAGCAATGAAGACACTTTCACCTGGCATAAGAGGTTTGCACACATTGGAGAAAAGGGTCTTAAGGAACTATCAAAGAGAAGACTTCTAGGTAACAAAACTATCTCAAACCTACAGCCTTGTGATCAATGTATTCTTGGTAAATCTAAGAAGAATAGTTTCAGTAAAGGCACACACCTACACTTGCATGTGTGGACTATATTCACTCTGATGTTTGGAGTCCTTATAGAGCACCAACTCATGGTGGAGCTAGATACTTCATGTCTATAATTGATGATTTCTCAAGGAAGGTTTGAGTTTTCACCATGAAACACAAAAGTGAAGCATTCACTAAGTTTAAGGATTGGTTAACTTTACAAGAGAATAAGACAGGCAAAAAGGTAAAGCATCTCAGAACTGATAATGGCTTGGAGTATGTGAGTGAGGAGTTTCAAGCTTTCTGCAGAGAAAAGAGGATTACTAGGCATAGGACTGTTGCTGCTAACCCACAGAAAAATGAAGTGGTAAAGAGGATGAATAGGACTCTCCTAGAAAGGGTAAGATGCATGCTTATCAGTGTAAATTTACCAAAAGGTTTCTGGGGTGAAGCAGTTACTACAGCAGCACATGTGATTAACAAGTCTCCTTCTTCAGCCATTGAATTCAGAGTACCTGATGAAGTTTGGTATGGGAAAACACTAAGTTATTCTCATCTAAGAGTATTTGGATGTCTGGATTTTGCACATATCAAGCACGATAAGTTAGAACCAAGAGTCTTAAGATGTATTTTCATTGGGTATCCCTCCAGGGGTTAAAGGCTATAAACTCTGGTGTCTTAAAGAGGGACATCAAAAGTGTTTCATAAGCAGGGATGTGGTCTTCGGGGAATCTGTAATGGGGTATAAATCTAAGGTTGGTCAGGATAACTCAGATGATTAAGACAGGGAGACACTAGAAGCTGAGGTGGAGCAAGTTGGAACTGATATCACTCAAGCTGAGGTGGAGTCTGATCAAGAAGAGGATGTACCACACGCAGATGAATTGGAACAAACATCAGATCATGAAGGAACTCAAGATGAGAGCTTAAAAAAGTACAACTTAGCCAGGGACAGACAAATGAGACAAATTCACCCTCCTAATAGATTTGGTCAAGCTGATATTATCTCATATGCCTTGACAGTAGCAGAGGATTTAGAATCAGATGAACCTGATAGTTATAAAAGTTCTATGAGATCAGAAGAAAGAAAGAAATGGCAAGAAGCCATGCAAGAAGAGATAAACTCTCTAGAAAATAATAAGACATGGACTCTTGTACCAAAACCAAAGGGGCAGAAGATCATAGGGTGTAAGTGGATCTTTATATGAGAGTTAGAGGTTCATAACACAGAAAGGATCAGATATAAAGCCAGGTTGGTGGCAAAAGGGTACACACAAAGAGAGGGGATTGATTTCAATGAAGTGTTCTCACCTATTGTGAAGCACTCATCCATAAGGATTCTGCTGGCTTTGGTGACTCAATTTGATATGGAACTTCAACAGATGGATGTTAAGACAACCTTCTTATATGGAAACTTAGATGAAACTCTCTACATGAATCAACCAGAGGGCTTCATCAAACAAGGAGCAGAAGGGAAGGTATGTTTGTTGCAAAGATCTCTATATGGACTTAAACAAAGTCCAAGACAGTGGTACAAGCACTTTAATAAATACATGTTGAGTATAGGCTTGAGTAGATGTAGGTATGATGATTGTGTCTACCTGGAAAAGAAAGGGAATTTGGTACACACATATCTCATTCTTTATGTGGATGACATGCTTATTACAAGCAAAGATATGCCCAGGATTGAAGCTCTAAAAAACAAACTGAAGGCCAACTATGAGATGAAAGATCTAGGTGAAGCCAGGAGGATTCTGGGAATGGATATAAAGAGAGATAAAGGGGCTGGAAAGTTGTTCCTGACATAGGCAGACTACATGAGCAAAGTCTTGAGAAGGTTCAACATGCACATGACAAAGGAAGTTAGAACACCTCTCAGCACTCAATTTCAGTTGTTTGCAGCACAGAAACCTAACACAAGGGAAGAGGCTAATACATGAAGGGAATCCTTTATGCAAGTGCAGTAGGAAGTCTAATGTATTCCATGGTCTGCAGCAGACCAGACTTGGCCTTTGCAATGAGTGTTATGAGCAAATACATGGCTGATCCTGGTAAGATACACTGTGAAACTGTAAAATGGACTGTCAGATATGTTGTTGGCACAAGAGAGTATGGTCTATCTTTTAAGAAACAGCTTAACAAGTTTACAGAACCTGTGAAAGGGTATGTTGATTCATACTTTGCAGGGAATAAGGACACAAGGAAAAGCCTCACAGGCTACATCTTCACTATGTATGGTACACCAATAACATGGAAGACAATCCAACAACCGGTTGTGGCATTATCTACCATTGAGGCAGAGTATATAGTCATGACAGAAGCTGTAAAAGAATCACTGTGGATTAGAGGTATTCTAGGTGAAATGGGAGTAAATCAAGCTAAAGTAGATATCTTATGTGACAATCAAAATGCTATGCATCTTATCAAACATTAAGTCTTTCATGAGAGGTCTAAACATATAGATGTAAGATTTCATTTTGTAAGAGACATGGTAGATAAATGTGTAATTGAGGCTAAAAAGGTTGACACTGAGGAGAATGTTGCTGATATGCTCACTAAAGTTGTACCTTGGTCCAAGTTCAGTCATTGCCTGACCTTAGTAAGGGTTCTGCAGTGGTAATTGTCTTTTATTTTTATACTAACTGATAGACAACGCTTGTGGAAGTGTTGTTGTTTGCTGTTTACTTTTGCAGGTACAATTTCTGATTAAAGGTGGAGATTTTGTGAGGGGTTTAATTCAGAAATAAGTAAGAAGTATAGAACCGGTTTCAAAAATCTCCACCTTTAATCAGAAATTGTACCTGCAAAAGTAAACAGCAAACAACACCACTTCCACAAGCATGTGTGCATGCAAGGGTGTTCTTGAGCTGATTGTTGGAGAATTTAACAAGCTTTGATTGTTGCTTGTCTGAGATTCAAGCTTAACAAAAAGATTTGCAGCTAGAAATAATTTTTTCAATGAGTACTTAATTTTGTGGTGATTCGTTTAGTCTTAATTTATCTATCCAAAAAGAAAAAAAATTAACACCCCGTCTACGAGGTAATTTCTTTATTAAATATAATATATCTATATTAAAATAAATGTTAAGTTTTCATTAGAGAAAAAAAAAGTCAATCTACTAGATATGATTACTCGATATTTTGTAGTTCGACGCATAATATCAAGTTGACAAAAACTTATATACCCATGGGGCACATACAGGGGCGGATCTAGGATTTAACATTAGGGTGAGCTGAAAAGTAAATGTTTTAACACATTAAAATTTATACAATAATAAAATATTTTGACGTTCACTTAAGTTGTGCTCTACGAGACTTCAAAACATAAAATTCATCAATAATTGAGTCTATGTCTATATCTTTAACAAAATCTCTCTTGATATAAAACATTAGACTATCTCCAAGTAAATCTTCCCCCATCTTGCTATGAAGTGCCGTCTTCACATGTTTTATTGCTGAAAATGCTCGTTCAGTTGTAGCAGTAGAAACAGGTAATGTCAAAACTAGACGAATCAATCTAGTTAACATAACGTAAATATTTGACCTTCCACTCTTAGTAAGTAGTTGACTCAACTCAACAAGTGTAGAAACTTGAAACTCTTGCTTCATTATCACATCATGCTTGTAATGTGTCAACTCATACTCTAATGATATAACATCTTGATCTTTGAAATTTTCTGGATAGAATTTCCTTGCAAGCTTGCAAATATCATCACAGTTGAATGATTCAAAAGAATTTTTTGGATCTAAGGCCACACTGAGAGAAAGCAGTTCAATAGATACATCATTAAATCGTGTATTCAACTCCATCAAAATGTAATCTATTGCTCCATTGAAAACATCAAAATGATAATGATGCTCAACTGTAATTTTCCCATGAGAACGACCAACCTTATATGGACAATCCAAATTGGGAACATTAATACCGTTCTTCAAGCAAAAAACTCTAACTTCCTCAAGAAATCCTTCCCAACCACATTCTCTCAATTCAAGTGGTTTTAGTAGTTGAGACAAAAGCAATAGCAGCCAAAATATCTTGAACTTTTCTTTGAAGAATTTGACAAAGAGAATCTGTAACTCGCATGATTCTATGCATCAGGTGTAAAGTGAATACGAACTCAAAACTTGCCATATTTTTGTAAACCCCTTGAACTTCAGCCTTATATCTTCCATTTTGAGAATGTTCAATGAGACATTCAAAAACTTTGCAAGTTGGAGCATACATATCTATTAAACTCTTCACGGAGTTATAGTGTGAACTCCAACGAGTAGCTCCAACTTGCTGCGAATTACCAATTTGATTGGCACAACGTCCCGAATCAAGTTCCCCTGCAACCAATAAACTTTGAATTTCATGTCTTTGAGCAGCCTTAAGTTGAGAGACACGTTTCGGTGAAGAAGTTATAATATTAATAACATTATCTAAGTGAGAAATGAATTCCCAAACAACACTGATATCCTTAGCTGCAGAAACTGATGTCAATTGAAGACGATGTGCAAAACAATGAACATAATATGGATATGGGCAATCTCGAAAAAATAATGCTTGAAGTCCATTCCAAGAACCACGTATATTACTAGCACCATCATACCCTTGACCTCTCATTTCCGTAACCTGAAGATCATGATGAGAAAGAACACTGCATATCTCTTTTTTCAGATTTAATGAAGTTGTGTCGCTAACACTTTTAATAGCAAAAAAAACGCTCAGTCAAAATCCCATGATCATTCACAAACCTCAAAATAATGGCCATTTGTTCTTGCTTGGAGACATCTTGTGCTTCATCAAGAATGATACAAAAACATTTGTCTCTAACTTCTTTATAAATCATTTGACGTACTCTATTGGCCATAATATTCAAAATCTCTTTTTGAATTTCTGGAGCAATGTATTGAGCATTTTTTGGAGCATTATCCAAAACAACTTCATTAACTTCCTTATTCATATTTGCAAAAGCCTTCACCAATTCAATAAAATTCCCGCGATTGGATGAAGATGAAGACTCGTCATGACCTTGAAAAGCACAACCTTGAAGTGCAAGCCATCGAAGACTTATGATTGAGGTCTTTAAGCGCAAACAGTTTCTCTTATTCTCAACATTTTTCTGAGTATGCATAACTTTATCTATATGTCTAGATGGTCTCATCAAATCCTCTGCACGTCTTATGCACATAGTATGTGGTGATGTAGCCGTATAACCAACATGAGTAAGAAAATCACATTTATTTCCTTGGCTTATTCTTTTCCAGTTGTTAAATCCTTCATTAACTAATGCAGAAGAATTTAGCATATCAACATCATTCATGAAAATGAAGCAATAAAAGCAGTATGTTTTATCTGTGAAAGGTGAGTACTCCAACCAATGAAACTTATCGAACCATCTTTTCTGAAAACTACGATTTTGACTACCAAACTTTGTAACAGGATACACTTCAATTTTTGGTTGATAAGGCCCAACTTATAAATACGCTCGTCTTATCTCATCTCGTGCATTAACAAAATATTCCCCCAATTACTTTTTTTTCCCGGATCACGCTCAATACATATATCTGATTGTAAATCTGAAATCAAGGGACTTTGCTCCATTGGTGTTGAAAGAGATTGATTTGTTTAAGTTTGTGTGGCACTAAATGTAGATTCAGAGCCTTCAACATCTTGACGATCGCGTTTCTTAAAGAAAGACGATATAAGTCCTTTTCATTTCTTTGCAATAGGTTGGTGCTCCATTTCAAATTCTTAAATAACACACATGACAATAAAATAAATTACTTCTCAATTAATAAACAAATACTGAGTTGAACAAATAAAATTGAAGAAATACGCTAAAGTATGACTCCATATTTTTGCAAGACTATAACCATATGACAAATATGAATTTAATCACTAATTACTAATTTAAAAGAATTAGTTGAATTTAATTCCCTATACACCTTAAACTAAATGAAGTGATACCACCACATATTTTTCATAAAAATACTAAATGGATTAAAAAAGATATTACCTTTAATAATGTGGTGGAAAATTTCAAGAAACTCATTTGTTGATGATCTATGTTTCTTTGTCTTCAATGTTTATATTTTAATCTCATAAAAGAACAAAATAAGAATGTTAAAATATAGAAGTGAAGTGTGTCAGTGGACCGTGTGTATGCCTTCCACCATGAAATCTGCAAATTTGTAAGGAAGATATGTAAATTTAGGTTTTACATTTTGAGTTTGGGTGGGCTTGAATAGGAATTGGGCTGGGCTTATAATATATATATAAAAGAAAATTGGGCTTGCCCTGGGCTAAAGCCCAGTGCTGCCCTGTGGAAGATCCACCCCTGGGCACATAGGGGCACAAATTTAGGTGTTATATACATGCTCTTCAGGTGTTATATATATGCTCTATAGGTGTTATGTTTTTTGGTGTTATAAATATACTCTATAGGTATCATATGTATATAAGAGTATACATGTGATACCTGAAGAGTATACACATGATACCTACAGAGTATATATTTAACATCATATGATGATTAATTTGGGGACACCATACCCCTGGGGGCACACAAGTGTCACTATATCAAGTTACATTAGTTTCGGAGAAGAAAAGGCAAATCGTGTATTCAACATATTATCAAATTGTAAGTTTGAAGCTTTGTAAAATAATCATACCATCATTCTATAGTCTTTCTTATTTAATTAATGTTGTAGTTAAATGAAACAGAGAAATATATATGTTCCTTTATTATGTTGATATATATATGTTCCTTTATTATGTTGATAAAACAAAAAATCTCAATGAATATATAGGAAAGTTTATATCACTTAATCAAACTAGTTTAACTTGATATTAATACGAGCAAAATTTAAGGCCTTCTCTTGTTGTGTATAGTTATCATGTCATTTGTATAGTTTAAAAATTATTTTTATACATTAAATAGTATCAAAAAGGTCAAGAAAAGGGAGACAAAGATTACATTACTCTCTCGTAAAAATAAAATTTCGCTTAAAAAAATTTAAAATCTACAATAACTATTTTATTAATTCAATATTCATTAATATTCAACGAACATGTTAATGCAGATGCTCTAAGAGACATGAGAGTAAAACTCGTTTAGTTATTTAGTGGGAGGAGTAATCCGTTAAAATTTAAATAAACTTATAAAGATGTTTTCAATTATATTCTATAAAATTAAGATTATATAAATTTAGTATTAATTCTTGGATGCTAACAAAGAATTATATGTAAATAATAATGGCAAAATATTTTGTACAACTGGTGCATGGATCCATGCACCCGGGTCGACCCGCCCCACATGCCTCTGACACGCTTTTTTTAAGCGCCCAAACTCACTCTCACGCGCCCCACATGCCTGGTGGATGCGCTCAAACCCACCAAGATTCGCTTCAGACAGTCATACCCTTATGTTATGTTAGGGTTACCTTCATGTTATGTTAGTGTTACTCTCATGAGGGTAACACTAACAAAACATGAAGATAACCTTAACATAACGTGAGGGTCACTCTAACATAACATGAAGGTATAATTAACATTGTTTTTTATCTTCATGTTATGTTAATGTTACTTTCATGTTATGTTAGCGTTACCTCCATGTTATATTAGTGTTACCTTCGTGTTATTTTAGTTCAGTGATTTTAAACTAAGGGTATGAAATCTAGAGATGGGGTCACATTAACATAACTCGAAGGTAACTCTAACATAACACGAAGGTAACACTAACATAACGTGAAGGTAACGACCAAAATACGCAAAAAATGTAAAGAGGCGTGGGCTGGGCGGGCGCGCGCCCAGTTGCATGGATCTCAGATACGTGCAACTGGTGCCTAGGAGAGTAACTCAATAATAATAGGTTGGGATGAAAATGAAAGAAAAGCATATGAGATATATTTAGTACTTGTGAATGTCAACTAACTCGGGGCAAAACAGAGAGAACCAATAAAAAGCCCCCACGTGGACAAGGGGAAACTGAGAAGAGAAAAAGAAAAGGGTTGAACTATCCACACCCCATATATTACTAAACGCACCTCATAATTTAAAATTAAAGATAAAAGAAAAGGAAAAAGATAAAATTACCCTTATTAATAAAATAATTAAAAAAATTTGAAAAGACTATTTACACCTCCACTTTTGCTTTTGAACCACCACTTTTTACTATTTCCAAATCCCTTTTGCTATTTCCAAACTAAATCATAAATAAATTCAATTTATACCATTATTCATTTAATCTATATAATTTTGAAGATCCAAACATCGAGAAAACGGTATATAGGCTGGAAACTGTCGACCTACTCCTTTATTATCTTCTTGAGATACCAAGGTAAACTGACTGTATTACAACGCCACATATCGTTCGGGATCGATCCTTGAAAATGATATCAGAGTCTAGGTTTATTAAGAACTAAATTTATATTTTTATATATAATCTGTAATTAACATTGGTGAGGAGAAACATTCGAGGAAAGAATGGATCTAGATGAATGTCCAAGATGTATATCTTACAGGAAATATCGTCAAATTTTGACGATACATGCTCAAGAGCATCGAGACATTGTGACATATTGGTACCGCCAATATGTCCAAAGACAAATCGCAGGTGCTGAAGCGGAAGCATTGAGGCAGTGCGACAAACAAGCAGCCTATCATCTGGAATTCCTGGCGGTAAACCAGATGTTATAGGCTGATCTGACGAACCATCAAGAAGCCAACCATCAGTACCATAATGTCTGATGGAGTGCCCGAGTAGAAGGATATACTTCCAGATACCTCTAAGATTTCCGAAGATCTTAGAGAAATCCAGAAGACGGTGCAGAGTTATGGCAACCACCATAATAACCTACCGACATAAGTTCATCAGATCCAAAGCCAAATGGAAACGATGGTAAAAAATCAAAATGAGACTCTTGAAATCATTCATGATATTCAAGAAAGAGTCAAAATCTGGAGAACCGACCAAGTTCATCCGGAGGAAGAAGACGTATAAATTTCGGAACAGTTCCCTATTTACACCTAGATGGGAAACCCACCGAAGTTGTACGACCCATGACCGATGATGAAAAACTTATTGCCATAATCAAAGGAAAATTCATTACAAACAAGTAATGGATTTCGAGAGGATAAATCTGAAGGATCTACATGACCTAGCCGAATCCTTCGCAGGATTATGTATTGTGGATCTAAAGATGAACGCAGGAGATGGATCTGCCTTGGTTACTCGTGATCAACAGTAGAGACCACCAGTCAATCCCAACGTAGCAGAAAGTTTCGGATCACATCATGTGGACGAACAAATGCCACACGTAGGAGATTTCACCACAGGAAGAGATCCTATTGTTGTTATAGGAACTCGATCACGATCCAAAAGGCCGAATCTTTTCAACACGCCTTATGGAAAGTCACAGCTTGACCCAATACATCCGTATGGGTTGATGCTAAATCTGGATATCTCAGATTTCAAGAACCGTGAAATTCTTATCGATGATTGGGCATCGACTATGAGGATTGCAGCAGGAACCCTCGTTCTTACTAAAGAAGGATTCATCTTACTACTCGAGATGAGTCTAGAAGGATCTGTAAAGATCGCATGGGATATGACAGCACCAGAAATGAAGAACAATGTTACAGCTGGTGAGTCATTGAAAGGAATTGTGGATAATATGGCCAAATTATTCAAAATCCATTTTATCGGCATAGGCTATTTTGAGGGGATAGAAGAAGAAAAAGAAAACGATATAAACAAGCCCTCTACAACCTCGAGTTGCATGATATTTGTCATATTGACGGATACATCAAGTTATTCACCGAGTACTGATGGAAGTCTAAGGTGGAAGACAGAGAGGTTTCGCAATTATTTTTTGTGAAGATACCAAGTCCCTGGAGAGAAATGCTGATCAGGGAATACAAGAGTGCAGATGACCTGGATACAGTGGCTAAAAGGATGTCTTTCCTAAAGGCCAAGTTATCAGAATGGTGTCATCAAACAACACTCTACAAGAACTACAAGAGACTGCGAGGAATCAATAAAATGGTTCCCTTATGTTGTGAAGAAAATGACATTCCAACAGTCGTTGGAGGTCAACCACGGAGGCATAAAAGACAGAAACAACGAAGCCATCCATACCACCGTGGAAGCAACAACAAGAGAGGTAGTCGTTGGTCTTCATGGAGACCAAGAAGAGTATGGTCTAAACAAAAGGCCCGAAGTTATAAATCTGGGCAAAGACCAACACCAAATAGGAGTAGAGCCTTTTCATCAGGCTCAAATCAAGGAAGCTCCAGCAGAACCACAGGAAGGAGAACTTTCAGACGAGCTCACACTAGAGCTAATGAAAGTTTTAAAGATTGCAATTGATGGACGTGTGGAGCAAGAGGGCATATCTCAACGGATTGCCCAGAAAATCAGAAACGAGGAATTAGATAGTTCAAGGCTACACCCGAACTCGAGGAAGCTGTCTACTATCAAGATCTCATACATGTGTATCAATTTGAAGATCTACCCTCAGATGAAAGCATCTATGAAGAAGAAATCTATTCTAAAGATGGAAGTGAATCCAGCTCAGAATCAGAGTGAAGAAGAAATTCTTCAATCAATGGTGAGAGAGGATATGTCAGGATACCTCTCCCACACTACGGTGTCTCATAAGACTCTAATGAGGATTATGAAAGAAGATCCAAAGTTCTAGATGTACGATGGTTTTACCATTGGAGCTATGGAAAAGACATTGGATAAGATGAGATTTCACATAAAACACCAAATTATCCACAGAGTAACTACCGGAGAATTTGCCATCCCAATGGAATTTACTGGTAACTTGATTAAAATGCAATTGGTTCCTTACAGAGAAATATAGGAGATCAAAAGCAGAGTCAAGAGAGAAGTTGCAAATACACTCTCATGGATTCATATCGGAGCCATAAGAGTTGTTATTAAAGCAACATTCAAAGAAGGAGAAGATTCGCCGCTCAACCTTGCAATTCTAGACAAGCGAATCTCAAATCTCAAGGATTCATACCTTGGGGCAGTTGCATGAAATTTGTATGCAGGAAAGTTGGCATTTAATATCTATCATCGAATTGCATACAATCTGGGAGATCGAGACTTCAACAGAGTCTTAACCCTTAATCAAGATTTCAAATGAAATAATTTGATGAAAGAAGGGAATAGACCCTACTCGATCACCTACAAGATTTCCTACACTCTCTAGAATACACATCACTCAGATGTATTCTTAAGAAAGGAATTCATCGAAATCCCAAGAATCTTTAAGGATTTCGCCAGGGTAGTTCTACCAGAACCTATAAAATCTCCAACCATAAGGGAGATCGATATGAGGATCCAAGATCAACCCGTCTTCAACAAGAGCCAAAGTCTCAAAATTGAGCCAATGAGGATGTCTTTCCAACAAGATAGACTAATGAGCAGTAGCCGTTGGGAAGAGATAAAACCGAGCAAATCCTGGAAGTTTTCAAAACATAAGGAGAGCTGAAGTGCCCGGAAGGATTGAGAGGAGTTGAAGTGATTTTCGACATTACTCAATGGAACAACATATTCCCTTGTAATGTCCTATATTACCTCCAACAACCGATAGTCAGAAAATTTCAAGGAACCCTAAAAATGGGTGAAATTGGATTGACTATCAAAGGAGTAGCAGGAATGATCCTAGATCAGTTGATACTTAGGATTGAGTTTCTCGAGGATCACAAACCTTGGGAAAGATTACAAGATAGAATAGAGTTCACAGTGACAGAAAAAAGATACAGAATCAGATGACCACTAGTCCATTCTCCATATACATTTCTATCGGAATGATATATGATGAATACAAGGTCGAATATTTCGCCGCCTATATAAACTCAGGCGCTAGAATATGTACTGCAAAGCAGGAGGTTTTCCCTAAAGAAATTGGAGAAGATCTACCAGCTATCGTAGGAAGAGATTTCTCTAAAAGGATTCTTATCCTTAATCGAGGAATCAAGCAAGCGGAAATCATGATCGGAGGTGCAGACGGTACCCCATGGTATAAAGTCAAGACGCCACCAATCTATTTCCATGATACAGGCGCAGATGTGTTGTTAGGTAACAATTTTCTACAAACATTCAAGCGTTTTACACAGAAAAATGAGACAAGAAGACTTATTTTCACAACTTTATGTGATCATATGATTATTGTCCAAAGACTACGAGAGGCATTCTACAGAAAAATGTCTATCACTTTTCGCAGCAAGCATGGTGATGAAGCCAAACTTCGACATCCAAAGATGGCGGATAGAAGGAGATTTGGCGATGCATTATTATCCTATCGACAATATGGTCATAAAGATACCAAGAGATGAGATAATCACTTGTATTCATTCAGAGTACAAGAAGAAGAAAACGTACCTCCAGAGGTAATTTCAGAATTAAGGAAATGCCTATTGGAGAATTCATCGAGTAAGATTTCCATTGATGAACAAATTTCACTCGAGGATATCAAGAAGAAGATCCAAAGGAATTACAATAAAAATCCTTTGGCGTGGTGGAACAGGAACGAGCTCAAAGCATCCCTGAAGGTTAAAATCGAAAAGGAACAGAGTTCGTAAGATTCAAGCAAATCCTTATGAACCAAGCGGATCGTGAGGATATGCAAAAGATACTTAAGGAACATCTGGACCTTAAGTTGATCTCACCAGGAGTTTCTCCATACAGCAGTCCGAGATTCCTTAAGGAATCATGGAGAAATCAAGCGAGGAAAGCCAAGACTGGTTGTAATTACAAATAAATTAATAACATCTTGGAGTTCGATGGATACTACATCCCGAGTATAGAACACCTGGTCAACAGCATCAAAGGTGCCAAGGTATTCTCTAAATTCGATTGTAAATCTGGATTTTACCAAATTAAGATGGAGGAAGAAAGCAAGAAGTTTACAGTTTTCTCCACACCACAAGGATATTATATCTGGAACGTGATGTTCATAGGATTGGCAAATGTTCCCCAGATATATCAGAGAAAGATGGATAATCGTTTTAAAGATTATTTCAGCTTCATGTTCGTCTACATCAATGATATACTCATCGCATCCAAGAATATGAAAGAACATCTCAAGCATTTGGAAACATTTTCAGATGTTTGTCACAAAGAAGGATTAGTGCTTTCGGAAAAGAAGACAATAATTGCTACGAGACAGATCGAATTCCTTGGAATTGAGATCGACGAATCTGGAATCATCCTACAAAACCATATTGTGGAAAAGATTAAAGGATTTTCAGACACCCTCAAGGACCAGAAACAACTTCAGAGTTTTCTCGGAGTTGTTAACTTCGCCGGTATGTTCATTAACAATCTGGCGCACTACAGGAAGATGTTTAGCCCATTATTGAAAAAAAGATGCAATATTCAAAAGGGAAGATGAACACCAAGAGGGGATTAAGCAACTCAATGAGGTTTGTCAACAACTTCCAAAACTTGTTATACCCCAAGACGAGGATGAACTGTTCTCTACACAGACGCTAGTGATCATTGGTGGGCAGCAGTCCTTATGAAGGCTACACCAAATGGAGAAGTGTCATGTAGATACTGCAGCGGTTTATTCGCAGAAAGTGAAATAGACTGATGGCATATCAACGATAAAGAGTTCTTCGCAGTTAGAAAGGCTTTCAAAAAATGGCCTTTATTCTTACTGGCTAAGAAGTTCACCTTGAAGATTGATAATTCAAGCGTCAAAGCTTTTCTAAAAAATAAAATTGAATCTAAAACAGAAAATGCTAGACAACTTAGATGGCAGACTGAATGTCAATATTATGATTATGATATTGTCATTGTGAAATCTCATGAAAATGTTCTTGCAGATTTCCTTATACGAGATGGAAAGACACGTCGCTGACGAAGTCCTCAAATGAGTCAGACATCTCAGAGAAAACCTGGAGAGCCTACAACGAGGCTTTGATGCTTTATGTATCAAGGCATAAGTCACTGGACGACTTCAACAGGCTGATCAGAGATCCGTCTCTGATCTAATACGAGCATGCCAGTACACACATGGATAATTGTTTACAGTGCTACAGGGGCCTATTCTCCAGGCTGCATCTCCAACGATGCAAAAGAGAGAAACAAGAGAACGGGTCTCTAACCCAATTGTTATGGATTCAAATATCATAACCGAGAGTCCTGCAGATGATGCATTCCTTGAGGATGCACCAACTGAGACAAATGTTGAAGCTCCGGTGTCAAAACTCGAGTCTTCAAGTCAACCCAGCACCTCTAGGGTTAAAGAGGGAGAGTTGAACCTTAGGCCACAAACTGGCAAAACTAATGTTCAAACTGACGAGAATTTAGTTTCCCTTATGCAGGTTTACCAAAAGCAATGAGAGAATCTAATCACAAGGATGGGTATCAATCCAGAGAGAACAATTGTAGATGTCTCTGGAAAATACCCAAGAGTTTGGATGAAATCAGGAAGTCATCCAAACGAGGTACATGAATGGTATAACTTTGGAGCTCTTACTTCAATCTATACTGTCTCACTAGGATTCCCTGAAATTTCGAAACTACCGAAATGGATTGGGGTAGCGGTGCACGAGACTTGGGCCAATAATCCACATTTGGCCAAAGAAGATATTTTGGAATTGTATTTTTTCAGTGCAGCTCTAGAACCAGCAAAGAAGGGTTTCCATGAAGCTTTTCATTTCATCAAGCTAAGGAGACCAGACGGAAACGCCTTGAAAACCATCAAGACGACTGCTCCGGAGGATACTCCAAATATGGTAGGATCGTTCTCAGAAGACGAGGCTTCTACCCGACGAGCATGTGAACTTTGAGTTTGTCTGAATGAAACGGACAAAGTCAAGTATCCCTTCAAATTCTTTCAGAATTCGGAAAATGGATCTTTCATGCTGAATTCCATGACAGGAATAACTACAGGCTTTGCAGAGGATCTCTTTGAAACAAAGAGAAAGATCTTTTGGGAAAACAAGCTTTCGGTAAGCAAAGAGACCTACCAGAAATTCTGTAACATGGCGCATATTGGCCGATGGACAGATCACGTCTGCCAAGCATGCCCAGATCAGAAAGAGCCCGAGTTTGGGAAAGGGTTCCGACCCAAACCCGACCGACGGGAGCGAGGGGTAGATAAGGACAAAGGATCTGCCCAAAAGAAAAGTTACCCACGGGGACCACGAAGACCAAATTTCTAAAAGCATCACATGCGAAAAGTCACGGGAAGAAAAAGAAAGATTCCCCGACAACTTCACATGGGATGAGTCACGAGAAGAAAAGCTGGCAAGCACTAAATCAGTGGTTGATCCACTCAGAAAAGGTGGACAGCTGGCTTAAAACAAGTTTGGAATCCGCACTTCAAGTCCGGATTTCCATCTATAAAGAGGCAAGACAGAATGAAGCTAAGAACATCAACCATTCTCCATAGTTTTCTTCAGAATAAAACATCTTTTGTATAATTCTGAGTTTTCTTAGTTTTAGTATATGTGCATACGAGTTACATCCATCTCCATGAGAGACTGATCTAGTATTCTCCTCCCAGAAGGAGATTACAGATATGTAATAAATAATTTTACTTATTAATAAAAAAGAGGCATTTGCTTCAATTGTTTTCCGTTCGATCGATTTATCCCTTGGAAGGATCACCTTGTACACCTGGTGTAGGAAACGAACCAAGGTTGTGCTAGGCAGTTGCTGAAGGAGCTGGATAACTTGCAGACAATCTTCCCTGAGGGTTGAAGTTGAACAGTGAGGAGTTGTTCGTAAAACGGTTTGAGTGCAGTAATTTTCCAGCTGGTGGTGTTGCAAACCATCTCACCTGATGTTGTTCTGGTCAAAGAAATGTATGAATTCTAAAGGATTGATTAATTTTACGGAAGCATGTTGGGCCTGATTTATTTATGATTTTGGAATTAAAAGGATATAGATTGGAAAATGATAAATTAGAGTAAATTGGATTTATTTAGAAAGAAATTTGGAAATCAATTGAACTTGGAATAAATGTGAAAAATTAAAAAAAAAAAAAAAAAAGGGATGTAGATAGAAGGGTGGACTTTTCCAACTTTTTTTAATTTTCTTGAATTATTAATTAGTAAGGTATTTTAATCTTTATCTAATTATTTTGTTTTATTTTAAAAGGGATGTGGTGTGTTTAGTAGATGATGGGGGTATGGATAGCTCAATCCAAAAGAAAAAGCGGCGTTAACTTAGCACCTTCATCTTCTTCTTCCATGAACACAGCACGATGATTTCAGGTAGCTTCAAATTGACCACCAGACTAAAACAAGCCAAGTATTCAACAGTAGAGGAGCGTATGGTTGAGATAATAATGTGATTGAAAATGGGTGAATGAGAAAAGACAAGTAGATGAAGGTTTCCCGGCATGTTGAAAAGAGCCACTGCAAACACCGAGGCTTCTATCATCCAGATTCTAGATAAGAGCAAGGATATTAAAACTCTTCATAAACTCCATGCACGGATCCTTTCTGACCCTCAGTTCTGCTCAGACACATCCCTGGCTATCAAATTGATGAGGGCTTATGCTGCTTGCGGCAGACCTGATCTCACGCGCAAACTGTTCGATGAAATTCCCCACAGAAATAATGTGATTTGTAATGTCATGATTCGGAGTTATGTGAACAACCATTTTTATCAGGATGCAATCTTGATGTATAAAAGTACTCTAGCTTCTGGTGTTGTGCCCGACCACTACACGTTTCCTTGTGTTCTGAAAGCCTGCTCGGCCTCGGAAAATATCAAGTTTGGTGTTCAAATGCATTCTCCTGCTGTGAAGAAGGGTCTTGATTTGACGCTGTTTACTGGGAATGGTCTCATTGCGATGTATGGGAAATGTGGGAAATTGGTGGAGGGACGACGGGTCCTTCATGAGATGCCAAATAGGGATATCGTGTCCTGGAATTCTTTGGTTGCAGGTTATGCACAGAATGGACTGTTTGATGAAGCTTTGGAGGTATGTAAGGAAATGGAGCTGTTAGGTGTGAGACCTGATTCCGGTACTATGGCTAGTCTCTCTCCTGCTGTGACTAATACGAGTGCAGAACATGTCGTGTTTGTGACGAAAATGTTCTCGAGTATGGCTAAAAAGGAGTTAGTGGGATGGAATGTGATGATAGCCATGTATACAAGTAATTCTATGTCTGGTGAGGCAGTTGGCCTTTATTCTCAAATGGAAGCTCACGGTATAGAACCAGATGCAATCACCATAGCTAGTGTTCTTCCAGCTTGTGGTGATCTTTCTGCTCTATCGATTGGAAAGAAAATCCATGAATACATTGAAAGGAAGAGGCTGCGGCCTAACTTGTCCGTAGAGAATGCCTTAATCGATATGTATGCTAAGTGTGGGTGTTTGAATGAAGCGAGGCAAGTGTTTGATGATATGCGAATCAAGGATGTTATCTCGTGGACCTCAATGATGTCTGCCTATGGCAGGAGCGGAAAAGGTCATGAAGCCATTGAACTATTCTCCAACATGCAGGAGTTAGGTTTTGTCCCAGATTCAATAGCTTTTGTTTCAATGCTCTCTGCTTGCAGCCATGCAGGACTATTAGCAGAAGGGCAAGAATATTACAGATTGATGATAGAAGAATATAAGATAGTTCCTAGATTAGAACACTTTACTTGCATGGTTGATCTACTCGGTCGTGGTGGTAGAGTGGGTGAGGCCTATACTCTTATCAAGCAGATGCCAGTGGATCCTAATGAGAGGGTTTGGGGAGCTCTGTTGAGTGCTTGTCATGTCTATAACAACATGGATATTGGGGTTATAGCAGCAGATCATCTTTTCCAATTGGCTCCACAGCAATCTGGCTACTATGTTCTGTTATCGAATATCTATGCAAAGGCTCGGAGATGGAGAGATGTGACCTTAGTTCGATCAATCATGAAAGAGAGAGGGATCAAGAAAATACCAGGTGTGAGTAATGTCGAGCTTCACGGTCAAGTCCATACGTTTCTTGCTGGTGATAGATCGCATCCACAAACAGAGAAGATGTATGAAGAGTTGGGTATCTTAGTAGGGAAAATGAAAGAGGCTGGTTATATTCCAATAACGGATACTGCACTGCATGATGTGGAGGAGGAAGAGAAAGAAAATCATTTAGTAGTCCACAGTGAGAAATTGGCCATTGTATTTGCTCTCATCAATACCAAGCCAGGGATACAAATCCGTGTCACTAAAAATCTGCGTGTCTGTGAAGATTGTCACGTCGCTATCAAGTTCATCTCCAAGATTAGCAAGCGCCAAATAATAGTAAGGGATACAAATCGATATCACCATTTTGAAAACGGTATGTGCTCATGTGGTGACTATTGGTGAACTTTAATCGAATTACTAGTTGAATCTGATATTAAATACAAACAAGATCCCTATTTAGGGTCTTCTTTTGCTTCATAGTTATCATGTAATTGGTGTGAATCAACAACATATGCTTGCTTTATTGTGACTAACAAATACTTCTACTCAAAACAATCATGAGTAACAATGAAACCAAGAGACAGAAGATCAAGACTCTTGTATGATTGTTTCAGAAAATCTTCAAATAGTGAGACAAGTTAACCAATAAAACTTAAAATGAACTGAATAGGGGTGAGGTCATGTTTCAGGAAATTTTATTGATAAGATGGTCTTGTATAAATTTTGTATTGATTCTTGGATTCCAACAAGGAACTATTGAGAAATAATAATGTACTGAGAAGAAGAGAGTATGACCGCGCTGTCGCGACGCGATAAAATTAATTAAATCTTCTTATCCTAACCAATTAGTAATTAGGGCAAGTAAGAGTCGATCCCACGGAGAATGATAATTCAATTGTGTTTACCTATGTCTAAACTCAAAGAAACAAACGGGTATGGGGGTTATCAGATTGATTGAAAATTAAATTAAAAGAAATACTAAAGAAACAAATCACAACTAGACAAAGATCAAGTGATAAAAAGCATTCCAGTTAACAGATCAGTTATCCCCCAATATCGATTAGCCTTAATCAATGTTACCCCCAATCTCAGTTTATCATGGAATTATCACCCCTAATCTAACAACAAGCTCTGTTAAATCGAATCGTCTCTTATGATTAGTTAAATTAGGATAAGATCACTAATTAACCCTATTCAATTGAACAACCTAGAATAAGCTCTCTAGATTTAATTCATTGAACGCATTAATAACCAAGACGATAGGGTGAACTAGACTCCAAATACGCAAGCTCGATTTGATAATCTAGGATTGTGCTACCCTAGAGATGCGCGACCCCTAGTTTACTACCAATGAAAATTAAACCACAACAATTAGGATTCATGATTTAAAGTTCTAGCAATCAACTATCAAATACTCAACCTAGGTGGCCAATCCAAATCAAGCATTAATAATTGAAAACATTCATCACAGATAGCACAATCAATTCCAATCAAAACATCGATAGGGAGAAACGAATTAATTAAAACATAAAACGATAATTGGGTTCAAACATCCCTGCTAACCGGAATTGAGAAACTAGCCGATCGTCATCTCGATCGAATCCACAAAAGTTGTTGAATAATCCATCCAAAACAAAAACTAGAATAAAACAAAAGTCAAAGAAGTGTATCTAATCCTCTCTCTAATCTCCTCTCTGCGTGCGTGAATCCTTACTTGTGGCCAAAGAAATAAATTCCTTTTATACCATCTCTTTCCTCCATATGATGTGGGCCTAGGCCCATGGTGATAGTATATCATTCTTTGATCTTCATGACTCTTGGGCCTCGGCCCATGGAACTTCAAAATACTTCAAAAATCCCTACATTAATCAAGAAAATAACATGTGAAGTATCTCAAGTTCAAAAATGCAAATAGGTATGAAAACAATGCATTCAATCGAATAAAAGATAATAAGAATTCGATTAAATCAACAATTAAATGCATACATTTTCAACCTATCAAATCCCTCCCCACTTAAACCATTGCTCGTCCTCGAGCAACAAAAGAATTGAAGTACATCGGGAATAAAACAACAAAAACGAGTATTGCTTGCTCAGATCCTTACCACCCTCATAGGAATTCAAGTTTATGTCAAATAAAGCATATGCAGACAAAAGCACGTTGGACTGAATTTAATTATCTCAAGAAATCACACTTGTTAGTAGGGCATCAGAGATCAAATCTTTCATAGACAAATTTTATCAATTCATTTCGCCACCCAAATCAATCGACATACTCAAATTCCATTTACGATTTCCTTCATTTTAGATCAAAAAATTTGTTTAAGTTGTGACACATAATGACTCACCCCTTTTATTCTCCAATCAACAATATTTGGATGAGGTTGGCAGCTCCACACCACTCTTAGGTTAGTCCTTCGTTTTCATTGCGAAATTTTTTTTTTTTTAATTCGCATCTCGACTTTTCACTCGTGGACCCCTAAGAGCAGGTAGCTGATTCCACACCTCATCATCTTTTGCAACTTGTTTTCAACTAAACGCCTTTTTCTCCATACAACCATAAACAATTCTAGCCAAGGCATAAACAATTCCACCCAAGGGGTTCATCAAAAGTGTTTAAACTCTCACAAATTCTAATCCAAACTACTTCCATCAAGGAATTTTACAGTATATCTCATAACGCAAGTAAACAAAACAAATCAATTCATCATCATAGATCAATTCTCAACCCAATGTTATCCTTCCAACAGCAATTCCTCAAGATTATTCAGCACATTTTTTAACCAACAGAAAACAATGTCCACAACACTTCATCCAACACAAACGAATTCCCAAAACAAAATCAAACCGAACAACTCTCGAATCATCATTGCAAGCATAATTACTCATCACTTTTATCTTCTCTTTTTTTTTTTTTATGCGAATGCAAGAGAAAAATAAACGTGCTAAAGTAGGTAAACGTGCAAAACAAAACAACCTACATGCAACTATATGAGCCTAAAAACTATATGAACTCAGCAGAACAAAAGCGTCAACAACACAAAAGCACCAATCCCCTCCCCTCTCAAGTAGATGATGCTTGTCCCAAGCAATCACAATCGAATCAAAAACAAATAAAGCATAAATCAAACAAGAAATGAGAGCAAGGGAAAGCAAACACCTGATCATCGGCGGGATGAGCGGCCACGTCGCCGATGCTGCAACTCTCTCTCCAACTCCGCCACACGAGCTTGTAATTCTTCCTGATTGAGCTCCAACTCATCCACCCGCTGCTCCAAGCGAGAGTGTGATCCCGAATGAGAGGCTGAGCCCTCCAAACCGGATGGCAGACGGGGAGCTGAGGTTTGTGGAAGCACCGTGTATGCCATGCGAACATTGACTTGCGACCTCAAGGTCGTGAACATTGGGTTTGGCAACGCGAGTGTCTCAGAGTCGGAGACATGCCACAGAAGTGTGGTCCCCTGCCGAACTAGCACTCCCATTTTCAGCAATAAAGCCTTGTCCAAACGAGCCGGTGCTGTGGGACTCCGCTCCTCTAAATCGATCCCAATGGCTTGGGCAATAGCAGTCACGTACCCTCCGAGGACAAATGGTTCCTGCGTGCTGAGGACGCCAAGGAAGTGTCGAACGAACTCGGAAATGGAGGGCACACTCTGGCCATAAAGCATGGCATGTATCATCTGAAGCTCAAAGTTCTCCGGGACATTTCGGTTCGTGTAGCGTCCCGAAATCGTGCAAGCCATCACACGCTGAAGATAACGTAGAATGGGATTCCGGATAGCGCTAGCCTTACTTCGACCTGCACGAAACGGCCCGGCATCCAAAGTGATCAACTCCCAACATGCCGAAGGATCCAAGAGCATCGTCGTCGTATCGGGGGCATCCATCCCAAAGATAGCCTGAAAATCCTCCAATCTCCACTCATAACGCCTACCACCCAGACGGAATGTGATCCCCCCCTCAACCAACCCATCAGCCTCCAACGAACTATAGAATTCGTAAACCAGGTCCTCATACACAGCCCATCCGCCCAGAACTACTTTTCTCCATCTCATGTACTCAACAAATGCCATCACATCATCATATAACCCCAACTCACGTAAAATACATTCGTCAAGATAGATATGAGGTAACACCTTCCGATTGGTTAGTTGAACGTACCGATTATGGTGTCCCGGTCCCTCGAATGTGATGTTGTGCGGATTGGGGATGTGCATGAAGGTACGTCTCGGAATTGGTCTCTCGGGGGATGGCTGTGGTCGGTCGGCATCCGCCAATCCGGAAGTGGCTGCTCTCTGAGAACGAGTACGGCGAGGCATGACACCGAGAAGATGAGGGGGTGGCTTAGCACGGCGTAGCGGTGTTCGTGGCTGGGTGGTGACGACGGAGGAAGCGGCAGCGAAGGCGGGCGAAGGCGGCGGCTGTGTTCAGCGACGGCGGCGGCGCAGGCGGGTGAAGGCGGCGGCGGTGCGGCTGAGGGCGCGGCTGGGTGGTTCTCGGCGGAGATGGCGGCGAAGGCGGCGGCTGTAATCGGAGGCGGCGTGCTGGGCAGAGGGCGGTCGCGACGGAGGCGGCGGCGGCGGCGGTGAGAGAAGGCGGCGGTGCAGGCAGGCGAAGGCGCTGAGGGGCGCGACGGCGGGGTAGCTCGCGCGCTTGGGAGGGCCTGTCGTGGCGATGGATCTGGGCGCACCTCGCTGGGTAACGGAACGGCGGAGGCGGGCGGCGGTGCGGGGGTGGTGTAAGCGGTGGCTCTGGTGTTGTTTGAACTTGCTTCTCCAAGCTTGCTTCTGCAAAATTGGGGTAGATAAGTGAGGAAGATGAGGGTGAATGTGTGCAATTGGGGAAAAATCAAAAAAAATTTGGGAGTTAGGACTCGTGACCCGACCCGGGTCACTGGGCACCCGACCCGGGTCACTGGTTCGGCCTGGGCACAATGCAACATACGACTCGCGACCCGGCCGGGCTGCTGGGCACCCGGCCCGGGTCGCGCCCACGGCCCGCGCGCCTTCCTTCCTCAGCTCGCGACCCGGCCGGGCTGCTGGGCACCCGGCCCGGGTCGCGCCTACGGCTCGTGCGTCCAAGTTCAGCACAACACCCGACCCGGCCGGGCTGCTGGGCACCCGACCCGGGTCACTCAAATTTTTTTTTTTTTTTTAAAACAAGACCAAGACACGAACAAAGAGAACACATCTAAACTAAAAAGGGAAAGGAATGGAAAAGAAACAACGAAGTGTGGGTTGCCTCCCACAAAGCGCTTTTGTTTAACGTCGTTTGCTCGACGAAACTCCCTTAATAGGTAGATGGTGGGTCTTCAAGTGGGGCTCTCTCAACTTCCACGTCTCGGAACCCCTCAAAATATGGTTTGAGTTGATGTCCGTTGACTTTGAATATTTTCCCCGTCCGGTGGCTTTGAATCGTAACTGCACCATGAGGAAATACATTAGAAACAACAAAAGGGCCTAACCAACGTGAACGCAATTTACCGGGAAACAATTTGAGACGGGAGTGATAAAGCAAAACTTTATCCCCCACTTCAAATTTTTTTCTAGCAAGACGCGCATCGTGAATGGTTTTCGCTCTCTCTTTATAGATCATCGTATTCTCAAATGCGTCATTTCGTATTTCCTCAAGCTCCCTCAATTGAAGCTTCCTATGCATCCCTGCTTCATCATAGTCCAAGTTGCACTTTTTAATTGCCCAAAAAGCTCGATGCTCAATCTCCACCGGAAGATGACATGCTTTGCCAAACACAAGCCGATATGGTGACATTCCGATTGGAGTCTTGTACGCTGTTCTATATGCCCAAAGCGCGTCTTCAAGCCTGAGGCTCCAATCCTTACGGTTCGGCTTAACGGTCTTCTCCAAAATGGATTTGATCTCTCGATTCGACGTTTCCGCTAGACCATTTGTCTGGGGGTGGTAGGCTGTAGAAATCTTGTGAGTGACACCATACTTCCTCAACAAAGCTTCAATTGTACGATTGCAAAAATGTGTGCCTCGATCACTAATGATGGCTCTTGGAATTCCAAACCTGCAAAAGATGTTAGACTTCACAAAAGAGGCCACAATTTTCGAATCGTTAGTTCGCGAAGCCTTAGCTTCGACCCATTTGGAGACGTAATCAACCGCAAGCAATATGTATAAATTACCAAAGGAAGAGGGAAACGGCCCCATGAAATCCATTCCCCAAACATCAAAAATTTCACAAACCACAATGGGATTTTGGGGCATTTGATTTCGACGAGAAATGTTACCTGTTCGTTAGCAATTATCGCAAGACTTACAAAATTCGAAAGCATCTCTAAAGAGAGTTGGCCAATAGAACCCACTTTCCAAGACCTTGTGTGCAGTACGCTTGGCTCCAAAATGTCCTCCACAAGCTTGTGTATGACAAAATGCAAGTATGGAATGAAATTCAGAATCTGGAACGCACCGTCTTACGATCTGGTCCGTGCAATGTTTCCACACATATGGGTCATCCCACACATAGTATTTTGCATCACTTCGAAGTTTGTCCCTTCGAGCCTTCGGCATACCTGGAGGAAAAATTTTGGCAACAAGAAAATTTACAATATCAGCAAACCAAGGTTCAGAATCGGGATTTGACACTGGATCGCCCAGTGTTGTCTGTCCCTGCCAGTGTGATAGCACAGCGAACAACTGCTCGTCCGGGAAGCTTTCGGCGAGTGGGGGGCCCGTCTAAGAGTGCACCAGCCGACTGAGATGGTCAGCGACACAATTCTCAGACCCCTTTTTGTCTTTAATCTCTAGATCAAACTCTTGGAGAAGCAAGATCCATCGAATAAGTCTCGGTTTGGCCTCTTTTTTCATGAGTAGGAATTTGAGAGCTGCATGGTCAGAAAATACAATAACCTTAGTTCCCAACAAATATGATCGAAATTTATCTAAAGCAAAAACAACAGCCAAGAGTTCTTTTTCAGTGGTAGTGTAATTTGCTTGTGCTGGGGTTAAGGATTTTGATGCATAATAAATCACATGAGTAGCCTTCCCAACTCTTTGACCCAAAACGGCTCCAACGGCATAATCCGACGCGTCACACATCACTTCAAATGGCAATGCCCAATCTGGGGGCTGAATTATAGGTGGTGATGTTAGCTTTCCTTTTAACTCATCAAATGCCTTTTTGCAATCTCCATCGAACTCGAATTTCACATCGTTTTGAAGCAACTTGCACATTGGGGATGCTACCTTGGAAAAATCTTTGATAAACCTTCGATAAAAACCTGCATGACCAAGAAAAGAACGCACTTCCCGCTCATTCGTGGGGTAAGGTAAGGCCGAAATAAGGTCTACCTTAGATTTATCAACCTCAATTCCCTTTATAGAAACAATATGACCCAAAACTATTCCTTGTTCAACCATAAAATGACATTTTTCCCAATTCAAAACAAGGTTAGTTTCCACACACCTCTTCAAAATTAATTCAAGACCTTTCAAGCAATTTTCAAAAGAGTTACCATACACACTAAAATCATCCATGAAGACCTCAATTATACTACCCACATATTCTGAAAATATGCTTACCATGCATCTTTGAAAAGTTGCCGGTGCATTGCAAAGACCGAATGGCATTCGACGATAGGCAAAAGTTCCAAAAGGGCATGTGAATGTAGTCATCTCTTGATCCTCCGATGCTATGGCAATCTGAAAATACCCTGAAAAACCATCTAAAAAGCAATAATGAGAGTGCCCGGCAAGTCTTTCAAGCATTTGATCTATGAAAGGTAAAGGAAAATGGTCCTTTC
Source organism: Scutellaria baicalensis (assembly GCA_005771605.1). NCBI lineage: Eukaryota > Viridiplantae > Streptophyta > Magnoliopsida > Lamiales > Lamiaceae > Scutellaria > Scutellaria baicalensis. Next base: position 8,828,973 of record CM016722.1, on the reverse strand, counting down.
GAGTGACGGAGTTCAACTTACGATAATCAATACAAACCCTCCACCCGGTTTGCACTCGAGTAGGAACTAACTCACCTTGTTTATTTTCAACCACGGTGACTCCCGATTTCTTGGGTACAACTTGTGTAGGACTTACCCATTGGCTATCAGATATTGGATAGATGATTCCAACATCCAACAGTTTCAGCACTTCCTTTTTCACTACCTCCATCATTGGTGGGTTAAGTCTCCTTTGGGGTTGTCGAGATGGTTTAGCTTCGTCTTCAAGAAGAATTCGATGCATGCACAAGGAGGGGCTGATTCCTCTAATGTCCGCGATTGTCCATCCAATGGCCTTCTTATGCTCCTTAAGCACTTTCACCAAAGCTTCCTCTTGATTGGAATTCAATTTTGCTGAAATGATCACAGGTAGTGTGTCATTTTCTCCAAGGTAGGTGTATTTCAAGTGATTGGGCAGCACCTTCATTTCAAGTTCCGGAGCCTGCACAATAGAAGGAAGAATCTTTTGGTTAGACTCGGGCAAACTAATAAAATGCAAATCATACCTTGGTGGCAAAAAGGGTTGAGCTTGAAGTGCATCAACAATTTCTGATATGTCTTTGCTTCCATGGGAGGTCACCAACTCTCTTTCATCCTCCACATTTCTAGTCAAAATAACCTCCAACGTGTCCCTGAAATGCATCTCAAAAACATCTTCGACCAACGGGTCAATCGAACTTAAAGCAAAAACAGCATTATCATCGTCAGGATACTTCATGGCATCAAAAATATTGAATTTTATGATTTGCCCATCAAATTCCATTGTGAGAGTCCCCTCACGAACATCTATCTTTGTTTGAGAGGTATTCAAGAATGGCCTCCCTAACAATATAGGTGCTGAAATTGATGGGTCACCATTCATATCCAAAACATAGAAATCTGCAGGAAATATTAGTTCATTTACTTCCACTAGAACATCTTCAATAACCCCATCGGGATATGCGGTGCTACGGTCGGCTAATTGAATGACAACTCGTGTGTCTTTCAATGGCCCTAAATTTAAGGATGCATAGATGGATCTTGGCATGACATTTATCGATGCTCCTAAATCTAGCATAGCACGCTCAATTCTAGTGTTTCCTATTCGACATGGGATGACGAACATACCTGGGTCTTTTCGTTTTTGAGGGAGCTTTTTCTGAAAAATAGCTGAAACATTCTCTCCCATCACGACCTTCTCATCCCCCTTGAGCTTTCGCTTGTTCGTACACAAATCCTTGAGGAACTTTGCATACCTTGGAACTTGCTTGATTGCATCGATCAATGGTATGTTGATCTCGACTTTACGGAACACATCAAGGATCTGCTTTTCCTTATCTTCCTTCGCTGCTCGTGCCAACCTGGAAGGAAAAGGAACCAAGTGAATAGGAAAATTTTCAGGAAATTCATTTTTTACCTTTGCAGACTTCGGAGTTTTGACACTGGATGACTGCTTCGACACTGGAGGTCCAGTGTCAGACTGAACGGCAGGTTCGTCTTCCTCATCGACTTTCGGAGTTTCAGCAGGTAATTTCGGATTTTCCAGCTCCTTCCCACTCCGTAGAGTCATGGCACTGACATTCCTTGGATTTATTTCTGGTTGAGATGGTAATTTCCCTCCGCTTTGGGCCTCGAGACGGCTCACGGCCGTCGCCAATTGACTCATTTGCATCTCAAGGTTCTTGATGCTTGATTGGGTGTCCTTGATGCTTGATTGAGTGTCTTTCTGAAATTGCATGGTGTTGGAGGCCAGCGTCTTCATCATCTCCTCCAAAGATGAACTCGAATTTTGCCCGGATGATTGCCCTTGATAATTGGGATTTCCTCCTTGATGATTCGGGTTCCTCAAGAGTTGTGGAGGCCTATTATTCTCTCCATTGAAGGCATCTTTCTGATTTCCCCATCTAAAGTTTGGATGATCTCTCCATCCCGGATTGTATGTGTTTGAGAATGGGTCGTATTTTCTCCCTTGATAGTTTCCACTTCCCACAGCATTGGCATGAGCTTCTATCTCATCAAGTAGAATTCGGCATGTGTCCGTGGTGTGCTCGGTGGTGTTGCAAATACGACATGGCTTCACAAGAGGAGCACCTGTGGCAACTTGACGAACAAGAGCAGTTAATTCAGAAATTTTATCCTCAACAGTTGATTCATTTACCTCTTTTACGCTCCAATCCGAATAATCTCGGCTGCCATATTGATGTGAGCTTTTAGCCATGTTTGAGATGAGAAGTCTTGCTGCTGAGGGTGTCTTATCCATCAAGGTTCCTCCACTGGCTGCATCGATTGCATTTCGATCCATTGGAGACAAGCCCTCATAGAAATATTGGATCAGCAATTGCTCAGAAAGTTGGTGATGTGGGCAACTAGCTTCCAATTTTGTGAAACGATCCCAATAATCGTACAAAGTTTCTCCCTTCCTTTGTCGGGCACCACATATCTCCCTTCGAATATGAGCAGCTCGGGATGCAGGGAAGTACCGCTCCAAGAATTGGCGTTGCATCTCATCCCAAGTGGTAATGGTTCCCGAGGGAAGGTAGTGAAGCCAATCTTTTGCACCATCCTTCAAGGTGAAAGGAAATGCACGAAGTTTGATTTGCTCCTCCGTCACCCCTGATGGTTTCATGCTCGAACAGGTGGTGTGAAATTCCTTCAAATGCTTGTGGGGGTCCTCACCTGCAAGACCAAAGAAAGAGGGTAAATAATGAATCAAACCGGATCGTAATTCAAAATTGATAGCATCAGGGAGTTCAGGAAAAGTGATGCAAAGGGGCTGTTGAGTGAGGCTTGGATTTGCTAGCTCCCTCAAAGTTCGTTCTTCAGCCATTGCTCCTTCTTCTTCTTCGGAATCACCGATATCGGATTCGGGAGGCGGTAGTGTAAACTCCAAAGTTCGCTTAGCTTGTTGCCTTAAAACTCGATCTCTTCGGGTAATTTCAGGGTAAAATTCAAGATCCTTACTGCCCTGAGAACGAGTGCGCATCCACAACCTGAAATCACAAAATTTCGAAAGTGAAGATCCAAAATTTCAGAAAAGAAATCAAACTAATTCGATGAAGCAGTCTGCAGAATTCAACACTGGAAGAAATAGGTCACACTGGGTTTCCAGTGCGAAAAACAGAGCAAAACAGAGCAGACTTGGAAACAGGGGAATTCAACCAAAAATTCAGAAACGAAGACAAAACAGAGCAGATTCGAAATTTTTTTTTTTTTTTTATAAAAAAAACAGAAAAAGACAAAAGATGACACAATCAAATTAAATCAACTCCCCGGCAACGGCGCCAAAATTTGACCGCGCTGTCGCGACGCGATAAAATTAATTAAATCTTCTTATCCTAACCAATTAGTAATTAGGGCAAGTAAGAGTCGATCCCACGGAGAATGATAATTCAATTGTGTTTACCTATGTCTAAACTCAAAGAAACAAACGGGTATGGGGGTTATCAGATTGATTGAAAATTAAATTAAAAGAAATACTAAAGAAACAAATCACAACTAGACAAAGATCAAGTGATAAAAAGCATTCCAGTTAACAGATCAGTTATCCCCCAATATCGATTAGCCTTAATCAATGTTACCCCCAATCTCAGTTTATCATGGAATTATCACCCCTAATCTAACAACAAGCTCTGTTAAATCGAATCGTCTCTTATGATTAGTTAAATTAGGATAAGATCACTAATTAACCCTATTCAATTGAACAACCTAGAATAAGCTCTCTAGATTTAATTCATTGAACGCATTAATAACCAAGACGATAGGGTGAACTAGACTCCAAATACGCAAGCTCGATTTGATAATCTAGGATTGTGCTACCCTAGAGATGCGCGACCCCTAGTTTACTACCAATGAAAATTAAACCACAACAATTAGGATTCATGATTTAAAGTTCTAGCAATCAACTATCAAATACTCAACCTAGGTGGTCAATCCAAATCAAGCATTAATAATTGAAAACATTCATCACAGATAGCACAATCAATTCCAATCAAAACATCGATAGGGAGAAACGAATTAATTAAAACATAAAACGATAATTGGGTTCAAACATCCCTGCTAACCGGAATTGAGAAACTAGCCGATCGTCATCTCGATCGAATCCACAAAAGTTGTTGAATAATCCATCCAAAACAAAAACTAGAATAAAACAAAAGTCAAAGAAGTGTATCTAATCCTCTCTCTAATCTCCTCTCTGCGTGCGTGAATCCTTACTTGTGGCCAAAGAAATAAATTCCTTTTATACCATCTCTTTCCTCCATATGATGTGGGCCTAGGCCCATGGTGATAGTATATCATTCTTTGATCTTCATGACTCTTGGGCCTCGGCCCATGGAACTTCAAAATACTTCAAAAATCCCTACATTAATCAAGAAAATAACATGTGAAGTATCTCAAGTTCAAAAATGCAAATAGGTATGAAAACAATGCATTCAATCGAATAAAAGATAATAAGAATTCGATTAAATCAACAATTAAATGCATACATTTTCAACCTATCAGAGTAAATGTAATTTATTCATTTATATGTAATTTAAAATTAACCATATCATTTAGCAGCAGATTATCTTTTCCATTGGCTCCACATGAATATTGTTATTGTTATGGCCTGCTATTTATGCAAAGGTTGGGAGATGGAGGGATGCTGCACTGTATGATGTGGAGGAGAAAGAAAATGAAAATCATTCATAATTAGGCATTGCATTTGCTATCATCAATACAAATCAGGGTAGGGTTACTAAAAATCTGCGCATCTGTGACCGCATAGCTATCAAGTTTGTCTCCACGATTACGAATAATAGTAAGGGAAAGAAATCGATTTCACCATTTTGAAATGGTATTTGTTCATGTGATGAACTTAGTACAGTGAAATAGGAGGAAACCAATAATGGGTCTAACTGCAGTTCTCAGTAAGAGATATTAGAGTGGGAGAAGATTTGATGATGTGAAGTGTAATCTGCTTCTTCATGATTTGCTTTTCATTTTCTGCTTAATGTTATGGATTGCTATTGTTATTTTGCTGCTAACAAAATCTGGGGTTAATGGAGAACCACAAGGCCTGTCCCTCAACCATTCTTGTATAATGCTATCATTTTTACTTTTAACTGGAAAAAGAAATTAAATTGACATCTTTATAAAAACATTAAATTCCTTCAATAATAAATTCCAATCTAGTTCAAATAACAAGTGATTACAAGCTCAGAATCACATGAAAACAAAAAAAAAACAAAAATTCCAGAAGAAATGGTGTAACTGAATGGTAAATCGAATAATAAAAGTTATTACAAGACTTAATTCATCCAAGAAAGAAGAATGAAGTGAACAGCAAGTAATGCGAGGGTATATATGGTTTCCCTTCTATACTTGTCTCACCTGAATATTATGTGTGGACTCGAACCGCCAGATCGGCTGTCTGCCACTCTGGACAAGAGCAAGCTTCTCACCCTCTTTCACCAGTCCTTGCTTCTATAAATTCAAAACCATGTATCAGAATTCAGAAGATAGGCAGGCTGTATTCTTCTTCATATGCTTTTAAAGCTGAACTTTAATTTGCCAGAATCATGTTTATTATTAAGATTACATGGTCCGGTCCATTCATCTGTTACCATCTTTTTGTTTCCAACTTTATAATTGCTCTTATTGAATGGCTAGTATAAACTATAAAGTACTTGATGACATATTACGCTAAATCATTGAAGAATTTTTTTACCTTTAACAAATTCAATGCACTTGCAAAAGTCTCCTCGGAATCTGCTGCAAACTCCAGGTGTACGGGGCAAATCCCCTGGTACAAAGCCAATCTTTGTTGTATTCTCTTGCTGTTACAGAATCACAAAATAGTAAGGATCCATACAGTAGTATGAGTTTTAGTCTCATTAAGTTGCATTAACTGTTTTATTGGGGCAAAAAAGACAGATGCATTAAGTTCAATAAAGTGTAAATCACGAGTCTCACTCATTTGTAAAAGCAAAAATTGTGCCAGATGGCCGGTAATGGCTCAGAAGAATGGCCATAAACCCCGTCCTAGTGAAGACAACGAGTGAAGTTCCAAGTGTGTTTGACATCATTGTTGCATGGAATGCAAATATTTCACTCATATGATTCTGCGTGGAACAAAAATAATCAGTAAAGAACATCAATGGGGTCTATTTGTATGAGCATCACTCAACATCGTGCAGAGAATTAGATTACAATATGTTGAGCAAACCACCCTAACCTTGAAGGCTTGTCCCAGATTTGCACGTGTTTCCGCACCAACAATGGTAGCTTCAGTCCTCAAAGAGACTGTGTGCATGACCTTGACAGCTTTCAGAGGAAACCTACCATGGAAATGAAACTAATTTGATCATGCAAGTGAAGGTTAACAATTATGCATGAAATCAATGGGTGAAAGAATACAGGTCTAATATAACAACCACAAAAAGAAACTACTCACTTCCCATGGGCTGTTTCTCCAGAAAGCATAACGGCATCAGCACCCTCTTTAACAGCTATGGCAATATCCGATACCTCTGCTCGTGTAGGAGTGGGATGTACAATCATGCTTTCAAGCATATTAGTCGCCACTATGACTGCTTTTCCCATGCTTCGGCAGATATTGATTATTTCTTCCTACATTGAGACCAATTAATTGTGAAAATGTCTTGAAAATATTATTTACACATAATACCAGACATCCCTTTCCCCTCTGCTATAAATCCACAAAGTAGTCATATAGAAGACATTATGAGATTACCTGCAATAAAGGAACCTCTTCAACTGGCAACTCAGCACCAAGATCCCCTCTGGCAACCATTGCCTGGCATAAGAAAAGAAAATAAAGGTATTATTATCTTGCAGAGTCAAATCAGATCTTCACCAAATTCAAAGGACAACGGTAGAAATGAAGGATTCATATAGTGTAGCCCTAATTTCCTGCTGTTCAACATATTCACCATACTGAGTAGCAAAGCATCATATCTTACTCTACCAGTGTAAGTTTTTGCCATACTTATCCTCAAAGAGTTGTAAATGACAGTTAGATGACAGAAAGACAAGCTAAATTTATACCATAGACTGCCAATTTACAAGATACTTAACAATGGGTGAATCCCATATTAGTATTACAATCAAATTCTTCATATTGAAGTATGATCCCCACAAAATCCAAACAAATTAACTGCAATGACAGTTTTCTCTCAAAAGTGATTGAGCGTTTATGTTGTTACCCCATCAGATGCAGTTATGATTGAATGCAAATTTGGAATGGAATCTGCACTTTCAATTTTAACAATGACATGAATGTCTGCACCAGCATCTGCAGCAAAGAGATGAGAGTGCTAGGTCAGAAGTGTTATTAACTCTTTCAAGCTGCATTATGACATATATAATTATCTGGAATATAATCAGGCCTAACTTTAAGATTTACCTTTCAGATAGTTCTTTAGTTCATGGACCACAGCTGCATCCTTGACAAAGGAAACTGCATAAAAGTCAATTTTGTTGTCCACTCCAAATTTGATATCATCCCAGTCTTTTTCTGTTGAATGTTAGTGCCGGAAGTTAGAAAAAATTTGATAGGAATGCATATATAACATTGTTATTGAGAATAAGAAGAAGAATGTTTGCAGATGTGATTGTTTATCACCAGTAATGGATGGAAGGGTTGCGCTTTTTCCCCGAACATTAAGATGTCTTCGAGATTTAAGCTCTCCCCCATCCACAACTTCACATTTCACTGATTCTTCAGTCTTTGATTTTACCATAAATGACATCATACCACCTGCATTGCAACAGCAAAAAACCAATAAAAACATAAAAAAATCCCCCCATGATGTGTTTCTGAAAAATGATGTCCACAATAGCATATGACCAAGTTCAAATGTTTTATTTCCAGATGCACAACCATAAAACTTGACATATGACCAGGTTCAGATGTTTGATTTCCAAATGCAAAAATTTCCCATGCTAGGTCGTGGTCACTAGCATATAGGTACTGGATAATCTGAGTGAAAAAAGTATTATAACCAACTTCAGTCTGACTAACTGTGAAGATATTACCATCTATTGATAGCTTAATTTGACAGTGATAACAACAATCAAACAAAAATCATAGTAATATACCATCAACAAGAAGCATGTCCCCAACTTCAACGTCATTAACAAAATCATCATAGTTAACACTGACACAATCTGCTGTGCCAACTCCTCTTTTAATTGTAAAAGTAAACTCCTGACCAGGTGCCAATGTAATTGGTTGAGGTAAATCACCACTCCTAACCTCAGGTCCCTGCCAGCAGATCATTCACACAGTATTAAAAAAAATTAGATGAAATTAAGGAAAAAAATAGAATATAATGAGTGCTTCAGAAGGTTTTAATTAAAAATCCTTCTTTTCCATGATTTCTTATTTCCAATAAAAGGGTGAAAATGCCAAAAACTCCCCAATATATAATATTAAATGAATTCATTGTGACAATAACATTTTCCTATCAACAAATCTACTATTTCCTATTGATAAAATGCCACAAGTGGTCGCTAACTTGACTGGGATTGTAATTTTAAAAAATCCAACTTTATGTCTACCACGCTGAAGAAAGATCTGAAGTCCAGAGGAAAAAGGAAAAAGACTTGCCTTGGTGTCAAGCATGATGGCGATAACATTGTCTTTTGCTTGGGAGTTATATTCTTTAACCAAATCAATGACTTTCTGGTGTGATGCATGGTCTCCATGGGACATATTAAGACGAGCAACATTCATTCCAGCCTCTGCCAGCTTCCATATCATCTCCTTAGTGTTGGTTGAGGGGCCGATTGTGCAAACAATCTTTGTCTTGCGCCTGACTGTCGGCTTAGGCCACATACCCACAGATGCATCGCTGAGTTGTGGAATCCCCTGTAAATACTGATTTTGCTCTTCAGCCTGATCAAAGAAAAACAACCATGATGATAATTCTTAGAGATATTATATTCCATCCATTAAATACAAGTTTGTTCAGCAACTACGAGTTCACATCCCAACAGTGTAACAATATGTGATTTCCAACATCAAGTAGATAGTAGTAAAGGTAAGCACTTTGCTAGGTCACATAGAATTGCAATGACAACCACATAAAATTTTGAAGAGCTCCAATGATGAGACGTTTCACGGTGCTCAAAACAGCATAAGCAGATTCATTATACTAACGTGGTAAGGTCCAAGCAACTAGCAAAACAGATTTCTTATTTCTAGACAGGAAGGTATGTGTCCAAATCAAAGATTCAAAACTAAACTACAACCTAAGAATCAAAATAGACGATTCATCACTCAAGAAAATAGGAAAACGAGTAGCTGCGCACACTGCAGAAGCTAAATTAAGCTATATTCAGAGATGTGATGCCAGACGACGACATTAAAATTAGAAAACGAGTTAATCCCAGCATGCTTCAATAGATTGCTATCAGGCGCGCAAAAGAAGCCACTCTCGACCAGGAAAACGAAATCAATGAAGCAACACTCAAGAATTCATCTTCAAAATTAGATGAGCACCCACACAAACACGAAAACACACAAAACCATTACAAACCTTGGGCACGTCTTCAGGAGACACCGGAACAACATTGGATTCAACAGGCATAGATCTCCTGGCCGTGATCGGTGCTCTGACATGCACAGCAGCGGGGCTGATCCTCTTCTCCGTTTGAGCCAAAACCTTGGCGGCGAAGCCATAACTCGGCTTCAGCTTCTCAGAGAAGCTCTGCTGGGATTCAGAGCCAGGATTCGCCCCAAGTGAGCTGTGAATCAGCCGCATCGCCACCACTTGCGCCATCACCGGGAGAGAGAAAAATGGAAGAGAGAGAGAGTGTGTGTGTGTGTGTTGGTGTGTGTGATTGAGCCAATGAGAAGAGCAGTGAGCATATATATGAAGAAAGATCGAAGAAATCGCCCAAATATTTGGAGGTAGTGTCTTGTTTATATCGAAGTGCGAAGAAATAATGGCGACTACTGTCTAGCTCTCAACTCCCTGGTCACAACTGTTTGGGGTTTAGAGGATAAATTTGGGATTTTGCTTCTTTGCTCACGGCTTCTGCGACGTCGTTTCCACTTATTTTTTAGCCTCCACACCACTTTAGACCTAGTCTTGGAGTATATAAAAACTAGTATAAATCTCGTGTATTACCCTGTTTACATAAATTAAATTTATTTAAATCAATTTTTTAAATATTTTTATATTGAAAATTATATATATCATTTTATATGATATTTATCATTGAGTTGATATTAAATTAGTATAAAATTCATGTGTCACACGAATATTTTAATAGTACTAATTAAAAATTTTGAATTTTTTTATTTATTTATCATTAATTCTTAATTCAATTAGTATGTAAATTAAACTTAGGTATATGTAAAAAAAATTAATTATCATTTTATGCAAATATAACAATCAATTAACTTCAATTAAAATCAATGCCTAAAATTTCAATGGCAACCATTATCATCAACATTTTGGTTTTCATTTATCAACTCTTTTTAAATATTTTAATTATAATAAATTTATACTATATATAAAACAGGAGAAGTTGGTGATATTTACTGATTTGCCATCCAATTGCAAAATTGGAGATAATTACTGATTTGTCATTGACCAATAGAAAAATTTTGGAAAAAAAAAACTAAAAAACTTTGAGAATCTTATAGAACAAGCTTCATATATATTAAATATAATAAGTAGTCTTTTAATTTAATATTGGGGTAAAATGAAATAGAGGAAATTATTTTGGATGGTATTATTATATGATTATGTCTTAATGATATAATTTAAAAAAATCTGAAAATAATGAAATTTAAACATTGTCAAAAATTTAAAAATTTGAAAATTCTGTAATTTTATATATAAATGTGAAAAATAGGTCTAAAAGCTAAATTTCATTTTACGAAGGGTTGTAAAATGTTTAAAAGTTTAAAAACTATTATAAAATTATTAAAAATAATAATTAAATTTGAAAGTGACACTAATAATAATCTAATAATGTTGTGAGGTTAATCTAAAAAAATCCACAAATAACATTTAAAAATAAATTCAAACATATGCAATAGATATAACTATAAGAAAAAATATTTTAAAATGGTTTCAAAATTCTAAAAAAAATATTGTTTTAATTGTAAAATGAATTTGAAACCTAATTTTTTTAAATATAAACTAAGTTTTTGAATAAATACAGTGTTTGTAAAATAAATACATCTAAAAAAAATGTAGAAAATTATTTACAAATTATTAAATATAATTCTAAGATATAAAAGAACAAAAATATGAATAGAACATATAAATTAACAAATATAATTAATCACTTATAATTAAAGCACACAAATACAAAACTATTATTATTATTATTATTATTATTATTATTATTATTATTATTATTATTATTATTATTATTATTATTATTATTATTATTATTATTATTATTATTATTATTATTATTATTGTTTTTGTTATTGTTGTCATTGTCATCATCGTCATCATTAAAAAAATACGGATTTTTTACAAATCTCAAAATAATAAGATCTCATGAGTAATATTTTAATATAATAAATTTATTATATTATTAATAATCGTATTTGTCATAATAAATATTAAACTGCGCATCGCACGGGTATACTGCTAGTTAGAAATGTAAAGTGAATTAATTGAAATTAAAATTAAATTAAAATTTTGAGTGAGAAATATGATTAACCAGATAACGACATATGTCCCTTTTGATTATTCCTTCAGCATAAATACATATATATTTAAAATTTAATCGTGCAAAAGTTTTAATAATCACTTCATGTATTGCAAACATTAACTTAAGTTAAAATATTCATAAGTTACAATTTTATTATCATCATAATTATTGACATTTTGTTATTCATTTATTATTATCTCATTAAAGACTCTACTATAATAAATTATAAGTATTAAATTAATAAATTAAAAATGAAATTATAATTAAATTAAGAACAGGATTAACCAGAGAGTGACATGTGTCACTCTTGGTTATTCCTTTAGTAAGGATATAGATATAGATATAGATATAAATATAGATTTGGGTTAATCATGGTCTCATATGATTTAATTTTTTTCAATTTTGATTAAATATTTCAATTTTTTTTCAATTTTAGTCAAATTTTTCACATTTCATACTGTATCATTCAAATTTTCCCAATTCTAAATCCAAGTTTGGTCGGATTTCCAACATGAAAACCTCACGTGGCATTGATAATTTTTGTAATTCTAACCGAAATTGGACTAAAATTTGAGAAAAAATTGAAACATATAAGATCAAAATTGATCAACTTGTCTAAAATTGCAAAAAAAAAGTAAAAACATATTGGAGAAAAATTGAAACATGCATACTTAATTGTCAAAAAATGGAAAAAGTCTTACAGGATCAAAATTGAAATCAACCCAAAAATTTTATACTAAACCTCTCAAGGGTGGCTATTTTGAAATATAATAAACAAAATTCACTTTTACAAATTTATACGTTAGTTATAAATGAACTTATGCTATTGAGAATCCCTAAAATTAACACAGATGGGGATTGGGATGGAGTAAAAGGACATTCTTTTTCCATAAGTTCTCATGGATAATTTTCTTGAGACGCATCCTTTTTACTCATAGCTCATATCCACAAAATTATATGTGATTTGTGAAAGTGTAGATTATGGGTTGACTCATCTTACATGAAATGATCCGTGAGATGCTTTCACGTGAAACTTACTCTTCTTTTTCCTACTATCGGGGTGGGTATGGGAATAGAGTGACACTTGTATGCCCCCGGGGCATGGTGCCCCCAAATTAATCATAATATACTGTTAAATATATACTCTATATGTATCATATATATAGTATCACATGTATATTCTTATATTCATATGATACATGTAGAGTATATTTATAACACCTAGGTATATATATAACACCTAAAGAGCATATATATAACACCTGAAGAACATATATATAACACCTAAATCTGTGTCCCTATGTGTTCCAGGGATATATAAGTTGTTGTCATAGAATAATTTCTCATGGAATTTCAATGTCAAGACATACTTGATTTTCATTTTTTTTTTTTAAAGTAAATCAATTTTCTCAATCCAATAAAATCATACTTATTAGAAATATTTATACATATTAAGACTTATGTTTATTGTTTGAAATAAAAGCTACTTACCACTCACTCTATACATATCTTACCATAATATAATATTACAATTATTCAATTTTCCTAGCATTAGTATGATATTTACTATGTACAATTATTTTAGGATTGAAATGAAGTATTTAGGAATGATTTGAAAATTAGCAAATATATGTTTGAGTTGATATGGATTTAAAATCTAATATTTCATGTTGAAATTTTATAATAATTTACACACATTTTGAATATGTTCAATATTAAATTACATATATCAAGCCAACTGATTTAAACACAACTTTAGGGTATTATTTGTGTAAATATGTTCATTAAGTACCGGATTCGACAAATTGCACATATATATAAACATAAAATAATTTAGAAACGATGACATTGTTGGTGTTTGGCTGGATTTGTATATGGAATCCATCAATTCTTTTAACAATTTTGATGGATTTTGAATCAACCCTAATTTAAAATTCTCTTATTTTAAAATTTGAAATTATAAAAAAGAGTTAATATCAATTTTAGTCCACTAAATTAGACCTTTTCCATTTTCGATCTATCAAGTATCGCGAATCCAATCGCAGTGCCATAACTTCATTTTTTTTTTCCGATTTGAGTCCTTTTTTCACCGGAATCCGACGTGGCAGTCGGAGATTGCCTATGTGGCACCAAACCCTAATCCCCAATTTTTTCTGGCCAAAGACCTAGCCACCTCAGCTGCCACATCAGAAAAATATAATAAAAAATTCAAAAAAAAATTAAAAATCAAACAAAAAAAAGGATTTGAATCCCACGTCATCGGCCACCCCAATTTCTTCCTCCCCTCACCTCCGGTCGCCAGAGCCGCCGCCGATCTCCGGAAAATGTCGCCGGAAAATGTTGAACCTCACTCAAATTGCTTCCAATGCTTTCATTCTTCATCACGATATTTTCCCCATATTCTTTCCCCAAGAATTTCATCAAAATTGCACAAATATTCTGCAATTTCAGCCTTCAATCGCCGCCCTTTCGCCGAAAATCGGTCATAGCCAAGCTCAAAATTGAGATTTTCTTTATTTCTCAGCCAAAATGACAAAACAATATATCAAAATGCTCTTCTCCTCAAGCCCAAACATAATATCATATCAATTTCATGTTTCTTGTTCAAATTAAAACTCAATTTACTCCAAATCATTCGGGAAAAAAAAGAAAGAAATTTTCCTCTCCTCGACCAAACTTTCTTTGTGCAGTCGTGGTGGTTGCCGGGACGTGCCGACGACGGGCTCGTCCCCTGCAGGCTTCGGGAGGCAGGGGAGGGGGCGGCTGCTTCTTCAAAGTTCAACCCTGCTGCTTCTTTTTTTAATTTATTATTTTGATTTAATTTTATTGTTTGATTTTTAATTTTTTTTGAATTTTGTTTTTGAATTTTTTAATTATATTTTTTCTAACATGGCAGATGACGTGGCTAGGTTTTTTCCCAGAAAAAATTGGGGATTAGAGTTTGGTGCCACATAGGCAATCTCCGACTGCCACGTTGGATTCCGACAAAAAAAAGATTCAAATTGGAAAAAAAAATGAAGTTATGGTACTATAATTGGATTCACGATACTTGATGGATCGGAAATGAAAAATGTCTAACTTAAAGGACTAAAAATGATGTTATCTCAATTAAAAAATGTGGATCCAAACACAACCTTAGCTTCATCTGCAATAGTGTTTCAAAATATTTTACAGAGATCATCTTCCTCATATATTATAGTGCATCAACCAGCCTCATCGGATTCAAAAAACCGTAGATACATTTCCTCAAGACACTGTTTGGTTGGAACGTTTCTTCTAGAAGGCTGCGGTACTAGCAGCTGAAGCCTCCATATCTTTGCCATCTGAACTTGCGAACTTGAGGTACTGCTCAATGTTGGTTTCTGAGCTCCCATTTCTCCGATGATACCATCTTCGCGTCGTTTTTACCTTCCGATCACTTATGGCAATGGCGATATCATTTGGAAACAAGTCTCGCAGCACAAAGGCGTGGACAATGGTCGACACTAGCAATCCCCCCACTGTCAGTGTTGCCACGATGCACAGGATGACTGTGAATGTTTTCGTAAATGTATTGTTCACCACGCTTGAATACCTGATCGTCGCAATAGCTGCTCCGGTCATCGGAAATGTGTAGGCCCACCATGCCAATGAGAACCTGCAGATAGTATTTCGCTTTTATTGACGCTGAACACTCTTGTATTAGACGATGATGTATGTAGAATCGGAAATATACCTGAAGCCTCGGAAGAAATTAAGACGAATGGCCTGTAAGAAAGGTATTGCGATGAGATTATGAGTTGATGTTATTGCTGTCTAAGTGTTTGTTAAATTGCCAGTGAGAAGTAGGGTCTAAGTGTTTGATAAATTGCCAGTGAGAAGTAGGGTCTAAGTGTTTGATAAATTGCCAGTGAGAAGTAGGGTCTAAGTGTTTGATAAATTACCAGTGAGAAGTAAAGGAAGATGGCAATGAAGTAGGCGATCTTTGATCCATAATCGAAAGAGCCTTGAATGTTAGCCCAAGCCATGGAGGCGACACTAGGTGCTGCTACAAAGAGGAAGAAAACTGGATGGAGCTCTTTAGGGAGAGTCTCATTGGTGGGAAGTCTCTGGTATAGAGTTACGAACAAGACGGTGTAATGAGCCAATCCAACGGCGAAGAAGAAGATAGGCCCTTCTTTTAGTCCCATGGATGCACCGAGCAAGGCACCGACGAAGTTCCCGACTACTGAAAGATGATTGGAGGGGTTTGCCACCTTAGACAGCCTCCTTTGGCCTCCAGACATCCACTGTCCATAGATCTTTAGCTCTAGACAAAAGATTGGTGTCATGAGGATGTACCATAGGGATGCATGAAGGGTTCGTGTGATTGATGGTGGGATTCCCAGAACCAAGAAGAGAAGGGCGATCCATGGAGCGAAGAAGAAGTTTACGCGTATTGGGTGGTAGTACTCACGACGAACAGCTTCAAAGTAGAACATCAATTTGAGAGCATAAGTGAAAGCTACAATCACCATGAGAGCAATGGATATGAACCAAATGGATAGGTTTACATGGGGGCTCAAATGGAGGAACTTCATGGATTCAGCTGAAGCCAGTGTTTTCCACATGATGGCTTGGCTGCTAACACCAAGACAGATACCGAATGAAGAGATGGGAAAGCGTAGAAGGAACGGCCATTGCTTGTCGTCTGGAAGAAGTATTTCTTCCGAGGCCTATACAAAACCATTCTTTGGTTAGTTAACATCTCCCAAATTGAATTTCAGGAAATTGAACTCACATATATATACCCTTAAGACATCCAGTTCTGGCCCCTCCAATGCATCAAAATATCGGGCCACAGGTACAGTTCCCATTTCTGTTCGTTGCTGGGGCCGAGATTCTTGCTCAGTTTCTCGATTTCTTCCACGCAAATTTGATATCTGCCTCTCAAGTCTTCCTGACCATGTCTTGAAAGAGTCATACCTATTATCTCTCAGCTTGTTGATTCTGGGATTACTCGGCTTGAACTGGGCCGATTTTCCATTAGTAATAGCCTCATTCACTGCAGAGCCTTTAGGGATTGGTTGAGAATAGAACTTGATGTGTTTGTTCTGAGCAGAAGAAATGGGATTATTGTCACCCACAAATGCATCATTGTCTCTAAACAGAACCCTCTTTGTGTTGTGGATATGAGCTTCAATAGGAGAAGGTGGCATACTAATGGAAACAGAATGCACCCTTTGTGGCCTCGAAAGATCACTCTCATCTTCAATGGCTGCTTCCTCAATCCCCTGAGATATGATACAAACAATAATCAACAACACTGAAAATGGCATTCAAAACACAAGTTTTCTTTTGGACCCTACTTACAAAAGCTGAAGTGCTCAAAGGATGAGAGACAGTTGGGCTATCGAAACCGGCCACCTCATGTGCACTGATGGCTTTGATCAACGATGGAATCGAATTGTCGTTTTCTTCTCTATTCGCCATAGCAAGCCGATCTCACTCAAGACTTTCAGGAATGGGAGCTTTTCTTTCAGTGCATTTCAGCCATAAGAACCTGTATTTATTTATATATAATGCTATATGCTTGGAAGCAGTATATATGTAAACAAACAGCTGCTCTCAATGAAAACGACAGATTCAACCATGGAACAACAAACGATAATTCTGAGACTAAACTAATAATTAGGTGGGCAAAGCAGCTATTGGAGTTGGAGACTTGTTTTTCATGGGTTTGACAATTAGTACATGACAACTAATGAGCAGGATAAGGACAACATCTAAATTACTCTACCATGAAAACTACTCTTTATTATCTTGATTATGTCCAAAGAAAGAGCAATTAATATCATTATCCCATGATTGGAGATTGTAATCTTTCAATGAAACAAAGTGGATAGAAGGGCAATCAAGAACATAAGAGACTTGCCCAGAAGAAAATTACTTTTTCTTACCAATCAAATCATGAATGATTTCCTTACGAACATTTTAAAATGACAGGGCAAATCCAGACCCATATTTGTTCTGGCGGACAAAAGAAGGGACGGCGCAGGTTAGCGACAGCAAATAAGTCTCCACATTTTATTTTTTGTTGGCCAATTTTCAGGGTCAAACGAATTACCAAATATTAATGCTAATCAACACATGGAGAAGACTGAATTATATTCCTTCATTCGTTCTCTCTCTCTGTGTTAAATAATAATAATTACGATATTTAAATGTTAGGTAGAGTAGTACAACTAGGATAAACAACACGAAACGTTATCATTTCAACACTTGTCTAGCTACTCTAAAATCAAATAGTTAAGATAATTATGTCAAAAAATGCCCAAAAGAAAAAAAAAGGCATTTGTAAAGGATCGTAGCATCTTCCCACCGTCATTCTGGGGACCCTTTTTTAAAATAGAATTATATCAGCATCACAATCATCAACATCATATTTAAGTCAAACATGTTGTGCACCAAAAACACACACTAATAATTCACACACACATATAGATACTATAATCTTGTAAGTATAGAAAGACAAACAAGAGAGTCCCCCACACAGCAAAGCTCGAAACATTACACAACACATGTATATTAGAGAGAGGGAGAGAGAGAGATGGTGAGATGGTCCACCAGGGCACTGGGGTTTTCTTGAAAATAAACTACAGAGGTCCCAAAATCATCCTTGTTTTGAATTGTTTAAGCCCACCTCCTTCATGGCCAACACTAGCTAGTCAAGAAAATACGTGAAATTAAGATCTCAACAACTTAATCATTGATTTAAACCATAAATTGAGGAGGGTTCTGGTTTTCTTGTCATTATAGTACAACAACCATACGAAATTATATATATAAAAGTGTAGTTTGCAGCCTCAAGTGTTTGATAAGTGACACTTTACAATGTTGTCAGGTGTCACCTTCAAGTGTTTGACAAGTCACACTTTACAATATTGCCAAGTGTCCTTCCTTCAAAATTATTTTATTTAAAAAATTTCAAAATATTAATATAAATTAAATACACACCCCACTACCCTACAATAATAAAGTGCTTGGAAAAATTAAATATGTAAGTTACAAATGTTTGTTAATGTTCTATTATTTTTTTTCTTTTTTGTTTTACATGAAATCTTTGGTGTCAAACTTGAATAATTGTTTTTGTCCAACATATAAAAGTGTGATTTGCACCCTCTAGTGTTTGACAAGTGACACTTTACAATATTGTCAAATGTCCTTCCTTCAAAATTATTTTATTTAAAATTTTTCAAAATATTAATATAAATTAAATACACACCCCACTACCCTACAATAATAAAGTGCTTTGAAAAATTAAATATGTAAGTTACAAATGTTTGTTAATATTGTACTGTTTTTTTTTCTTTTTTGTTTTACATGAAATCTTTGGTGTCAAACTTGAATAATTGTTTTTGTCCAACATTTCAATTTCAAAAAAATAAAACAAAATTTGAAGAGTATTAATTCTGCAACTACTTTTTAAGAAATTAAAATAAATAAATAAAAGATATTTGAATGTGCTAATAATATTTTACAAAAGAACATTCAAGTAGTTCAAACTCAAAAAAATAAAAACCTTAAAGAAAAAAATTATTTAGAGGATTCAAGAAAAAAATAACATATAAATATTAGAATTCAGTAATGTCAGACATGAAATAAAATAATGTACTTTAAAGTTGTAATTTAAACTATGAAACATATTGCTAATGACATTACTAAACATAGGTGTGAAAAAAACCTTAAAATATGTGAGATTGAAACATATTTGGCATTAGATAATGAAAAGGCATACAATTGATAATTTTGTATTTGTTTGGAAATTTTAAAGGGTATTATAAAAAAATAATTGCTTGGAAAAAAATAAATATGTAAGTTACAAGTGCTTGCTAATGTTGTATTATCTTTTTTACGTTAAAATCTTTGGTTTCAAGCTTGAATTATTGTTTTTGTCCAACATTAAAAAAAAAAAAAGTAAGCAACAATGTGCAAACATTAGTTCGGTAATATCATGTATTAAATAAAAATAATGTACTTGAAATTGTGTTTAAACTCTGAAACAATATTATTAATGACATTAGCAAAAAATAGGTGCTTAATTTTTTTTTAGGATATGTTTAGGTTAAAACATATGTAAATTTGACAAGTATGAAAGTGAGTTATAAAAAAGATGAAATTTGATAATTTTGTGTTTGTTTAGAGATTTTAAAAAGTAGGATTACAATTAATATGTCATCATATAGAGAATTATAAGAAAAATAGATGATGTACTGTTATTTTATCTTAAAAAAAAGAGCTAATATTTTCTGTTCAAATTGTAAAAAAGTGGATGAAGTAGACAAAAAAAAAAAAAAAAGATTAGTTATAAGATTCTGCAAACAAATAACATGATTCGGATATTGGTAATCCAAATGTGCACATTCAGTCCAACCACCCCCTTAAACAATTGAGAAATTGTATTAAAATATTACAATATGTAACAATTTGTTAAGGCTAATAAAAAGATCACAAAAAGAACACAATTACAAAATAAACCAATACATAAAGCTAATAATGAGTGCACTTAGGATAAACATTGAACAAAACAGATGTTTTCGAGCGATAAAAATGAGATATATTATATACTTTTTACAGAAATATATGAAAATACTTAATGCAATAATTAAAACGCCTATTAAGAACTATATATTAACAATTTTGTGTTAAAGAATAAATGAAAAAATTTATTAAAGAAAGCAATAAGGCTCCGTTTGGATAGAGTGATTTCAAATCCAGAATTTGAAATGAATGTATTTCAAATCCTTTCAAGTTTGAGTAGATTTGAAATCCACCAAAATGACTCTAAAATTAGCTCAAAATGAAAACTATGGATTTTAAATTCACATCCAACCAAACACTATCAGTGGATTTGTTACCAAAGATTTCAAACCCCTCCTCAAATCCACATATTCAAATGGACCATAAGAAATATTATTTTAAGAATAAAGAAAAAATATCACACTTATGTAAAATTTTACTATCATATAACAATAAATACTAATTATAAAATAAAAAATGAGATAAGTATTAAATGTTGCACAGGTTCAAACCTAATGTAAGAAAAAAAAAGAGGCGCTTCGTGATGATCAAGTTCAAATGTTAAGTTCAAATGTAGGCTTCAAATTAGGAAATCAAGTTCAAATGTAGGCTTGAAATTAGGAAATCAAGTTCAAATGTTAAGGAATGCATTGTTTAGTCATCCCCATTCTTTGTATGAATTTTGGATAAATAAATAAAACACAACAGGTATTTCCATATAACCCAAAATGTAATTGGCATGTTTAATTCGTCATTTAATGATGAGTATGATCGATCTAAGAAAAGAAAGAAAAAAACCTTGTTTTTTTGGTGATGCATTGCAACATTGTACAATAAGCAAAAGAGAGAATTAAGATGAAAAACTATACTTTTCTTTTTTTTTTTTTTTTAGATATCTTTTCAGAAAAGAATATAGTTTTAGCAGGATTTTAATACAAACGATATCTCCAGAAAAATATCCATAATTATATTGTACTATATTTTTGCATTAAAAATATATCATAATATTTTTTTATTATTTTTGTCCCCTCTAGAAATTCAAAATAAATAGTAATAGTAGTAGTAGTAGTAATAATAATAATAATAATAATAATAATAATAATAATAATAATAATAATAATAAGTATTCAATGGATGGGCTTGTAGTATATATCTAGTTCACTTCTTTAGGTATCAGAACTATGGGCCGAGAAAAGAGTTAAAAATTATGCATTTAGTAAATGGGCCTTGAATTACGAAGCCCATATTTAAAACAGGCCTTTTCACATGGGTTAACAAACCACAAGTCATGAAGTCCATATTCATTTTCATAAATAAAGGTACATAATTTTTGGTTAAAAGAGTGAAAACATATGCACGAGATGAGTTAGTTTAATTATTTTTGGATAAAATATAATGTTTTCAACATATAAACTTTATAGTAATGATAAAAATTTCAATTGAAGTTGTTTATCACCTTAAAAATCACTTTAAAAGTCTATAATAAACTTCGTGAGACGAATATTCATAAACCAACTTGACTGTGTAAGATAGATAGACTCACTTTTATTGATTCGTATCTATTTCATTTTACATAAGAACTAGTAGTATATTTGTGCGTTGCACAGTATGTTATATATATAATTATTAAAAAAATATAATGACATATAAAATGTAATGATTATTATTTTAACAAAAATATATTGATATTTTTTTAATTTGTATTAGTATAAAACTACATATTTTAATTTTAAATTTATGTCATTATAAATAATTATATTCGAAAATATTAGAAATTTGAAATATATAAAGTAATATATTAATCTATGGATTAAACAAACAAATAAAAAAAATTGTATCAGAACATTACATGGGTAGTGAAATTTTAAAAAATAAATTTAATATCTAAAAATAAGTTATATGTATTAGAAATGTTATGATTTAAGTATTGAGATAAATAAATTTATATATTATTGGCATTTGTAACTATAAATACACACGTATTTTAATAAAAAAAATTGGTTCAACGCCACGTATAACTCATTTATTTTAAATCAAATAAAAAATTATATCAACTTATCAAATACATGAAAATCTCTCTTGCTATCTATTTAAATGAAACAATTCAAAATTGGACTTAATCTACACATTTGGAATAAAAACATTATGAATAATATTTATAAGATTGATGAGTCAATATATCAGGACTAAGAATGATGAAATTTAATTTGTGAAAAACCAGAAAAATTACCTCTGTCCAATCATTATGCCACCTCAATTAATCAGAATATAAATATAAATAAAATTTGACAACAAACAAATATAAAATAAGAAAGATAAAATAAAATATTTGTATATTTCAAATGAATAAGTTGGTTAACTTGCAATAATAATTTTAATCTAATTTTTTCTATTTGATATGTTTTATATGTGTAATCTATTAGGTACACCTATAATATTTTTTTATTTCTACATTTTAATATCAATTTACAATAAATTAATACGATATATCATAAAAAACGTTTAAAAATGAAAAATTATTGAAGCCCACACACATACATTTCCATATTTCAGTTTAATAAATTTTATATGAATATTAAATTTAAGATCATTAAATAATGATTGATTTTATATATTATATATTTAAAATTGATTTAAAATAGGGTAAATTACAAAAAACAACCCAATCTATCGACTTTTTTAAAATTGCAACCTAATTTTTTATTTTTTTTAAGATTGCCACCTAGTCTTTCTGTGGTTTTGCCGATTGCAATTTCCGGTCATTTTTTCTGGCAAATGAATTACTTTTTTTCACTTTGCAACCCAAACTTTAATTTTTTTGTCCAATAGCAAATCACGATTTTTTTTCACTTCACACTGATACCTTTACGTTATATATATGAGTGTGACATTTATGTTATATAAGTGTGATTGATATTCATAAAATAAATATCAAGGAAATATTGGTCAAAATTGGTGAAATATATGTAACATCGGTAAAAAATCGATGAAATATCAATAAATTTCGAGAAAATATAGGAATATATTGGTAAATATAGGAAAAATAAATAAATATATGTACCCATATTTCCATCGATATCGATATTTTCATGATATTTCCGTGAATTTGAGTTACCTATATTTCCATCGGAATCGAAATTTTCATTCTTGGTTGCAATCTGATAAAAACACAAAGTTCAGGTTGCAATTAGATAAAAAAAAAAAAAAAAGTTTAGGTTGCAAAGTGAACAAATTAATCTCCATTTCGCCGGAAAATTTGCAATCGACAAAACTACAGAGAGACTGGGTGACAATCTTTAAAAAAAAAAAAAAGATTAGGTTGCAATTTGAAAAAAAGTCGATAGGTGGAGTTATTTTTTGTAATTTACCCTTTAAAATAAGTACTTAGAAATAAGATGAAAGATAATAAATATATAATCTCTTATTTCATCTTATTTATCTATTTATTTATTTTATTTGAAATTTCTATACAATAAATACTAAATTGAGTATCATAACTGATTTCTTAAATTAAATATTTATTTATTTGTATTGAATTTCTTAGGTTTATTTATTTTTATTTGTATTGAGTTTCTTAAAATACAATAAATATGTTTATTTGTATTTATTTATTTGTATTGAGTTTCTTACAATAAATACAATATGAAAACAATTAATAGGTCTCTTGTAATAGTAATTATTTAATAGGTAGATAATTTATTGCAGTTATTTTTGGTAGGATATCCTGTTTATATATATATATATATATATATATAGATATAGATTTATGTGAGGCTTTTAATACCCATTCATTTATGTAAGTAAACTTAGTATGAACTGTATAGCATGGAATGGACCTCGCTATAATTTAAGCTGTAAGCATGACAAATTTACAAGTTTTTTTCAATATCACGGGACATGTATATGACTAACTTATAAATAAATTGCACCCTGATTTGATATGTGCGTTGTAAGATTATAAGTAGTGTACATGTTATAATTAAAATTAAAATCACTGAAATCTAATTTACTAAGCAATCAATCAAAATGGGATCTTGACACACTTCTCAACTTTTCATCCTTGTAATAATTTTAATTTAAAAAAAAAGAGATTGACTTGGAGAAAGCAAGCCGGGAAAAGAAAACTATCATAATTGAATTTCGCAAAAACTTGCATAAGACTTTTCATGGATAGTTTCTATAAGATCATCCTTTTAACCCACTGATGAAACACATATCAAAAAATTCATGTATGAATTGTGGATAGATTAATTTCACATAAAATGATTTGTGAAACGGTCTCACACCAAAATTAGTAATTGAATCTAGGAGTAAGAATAAAAGAAAGATAGTGGTGCAAACAGAAGCAGACAAAAGAGAGAAGTGAGGAAGCAAATCATTAACTTTCATGTGGCCATTTATATATGAAAGTAATCTTCCTACTTTGCTTTTAGACAAGTGATGTGTTTCCCGAAAGCAATAATAGTTGCAAATAATAGTTGCTAGATTGGCTTTTAATCTCTCTCTCTCTCTCCAAAATAAATTCAGTGCTGTATAAAGTATAAAAATGAGATTAGTAGAGAGAATAATGAGTTGACAGATGAGAGATGGGCCAAAACCATCCAACTTGAAATTGGCCTGCATTGGGTCAACACCACATGCATGGGTTTGGATTCATCTTCATCATCCCTTCATTCCATGTTTTTTCTTTCTTTCTCCATTTTAATTTCATTTTTTTTCCTGTTTTTTGTGTTGTTTAACTGCCTCACTATGTGATTTTAAGTGTGATTATTTTATATTCTATAAGTCATGGCAAAACGTCTTTTTATATTTTTATAACTCCAAAAATTATATTGATTTGGAATGAGAGTTATCTTAATCTCTAGATTCCATGTTAAAAATGGATATGCTAAATCCAGAGACAATGAATTCCAATAATATATTGGTTTCGAGAAAGAGCCATGTGATTAAATGAATTGAAACCACAAAGTTGAATTAAAAGGTGGGACAAATAGTGTTCCATTTCATAATTCTTTTTTGTAAGCTTCTGGTTTTAATTAATTGATTTCTTTACTTATTGGTGTGGAAGTAAATGGGTCTGACATGGCACAAGCTGATTGGTGGGGTTTATAGATCTGATGTGCCATAAAGCAGCAAATAAACTTGAAGAATTAGGTGTTGGGTTCAGGATTCGGTTCATGTCACATCCTCCAAGATTCACCCTCAATAATAATAATAACTGAAAATATCATTTTTCGTCCGTTAGGTAAGATCATTTCCACTTTTCATCCTCTAAGTATCGTGTTTCTAATTTTAGTATCATAACTTTAATTTTTTTGTCAATTTTAATCCGATTTTCACCGGAGGCTGACGTGGTAGTCGGAATCTGCCTACGTGGAATAGAACCCTAATCCCCAATTTTTTGAAGTGACATGGATGAGCCACGTGGCCGCCACATCATTAATAAAATTAATTGAAAAATTAAAAAAATCAAAATTAAAGAAAAAAAAAGAAACGGACCCTCCCCGCAACCCCAGCCCGAATCAGCCGCCACCACCATCCTCCACAGCCAGACCAACCTCCACCACCACCACCGCCACCACCATCCTCCAAGACCACCTCATCAAAAAAAAAAAAAATCAAAACAAAAATTGAAGAAAGAAACCTTTCTTCCTCTCACGGCTGGAGGAGTTGACGATAAAGTCTTCGAAGGCGTAACCATTGGCAGCGGCAGAGTCAGCAGATCCGAGAGAATTTCACAAGCAGAAGCTGGTGTGTGGATACATATATAGAGCGAGAGAGAAAGTGGAGTGGAGAGAGAAAGAGAGGAAGAGTCGGGATGAGAGAGAGAGAAATGGGGTATGCTTCTTTTATATGGCGTCTTGGTGGAGGGGGAGCACCGCCAGGTCACGGGGAGGTGGTAGTCGGCGGTCAAACCAGAGGACACAGCTTGGGGTTGTGGGAGGGGGAAGAAGCCCACATTTTTCTTTTTTTACCCTTTAATTTTGATTATTTTTTTGAACTTTTAATTAATTTTATTAATGATGTGGTGGCCACGTGGCTCGTCCACGTCACTCCAAAAAATTGGTGATTAGGGTTCCGTTCCACGTAGGCAAATTTCTGCTGCCACGTCAGCCTCCTGTGAAAATCGGATTGAATTTGGAAAAAAAGTGAAGTTACGATACTAAAATTGGAAACACGATACCTAGAGAACGAAAAGTGGAAAGGGTTTTACTTAGCGGACGAAAAATGATATTTTCTAATAATAATAACAACTTATAAAGATAAATGATTTTCAGATGTTTATTCCAAATGTGTAATTTTACATTCTGTTTTATTATTGGCACGTTTTAGCAATTATAATAGAATGGCAAAAACTTTTATGAGTCAGGTGCATGGATCTAAGATCCATGCACCTAACCCGACCCGTTCACGGGCCCAAAATGCACCTCCCACGCGCATGCACGCACTCCCACGCGCTGAACACTTGTGCTGAAGCTCATCCAAAATTCGCTCCAATAGACCAACCTTTGTGTATGGTTAAACCAACCTTTGTATATAGTTAGACTAACCATGTGTAGGTAGGTCTAACTATATACGAAAGTATGTCTAACATATATAAAGATATGCTTAACTATATATAAAGGTATGTCTAACATATACAAATGTATGTTTAAGTATACATAAAGGTATGTCTAACACAACGTAAAGGTATGTCTAACATGACGTGGTGGTATGTGCCAAAATTCAAAAATCAAGCCAAAAAAAGACAAGACATGGAATCTGGGCAGAACTGGTATGTTTAACGTAGCTTAAAGGTATGTCTAACATAACGTAAAGATATGTCTAATAAAGGTATGTCTAAATATACTATTGGTATGTGATTTTTTTCAAAAATCATGACCAAAAAAAAAAAAAAAAAATAGTGCGGTCCCCCTTGACTCGGATCCGACCCGAATGCATGGATCTAAGATTCATGCACCTGATTCACAAGAGACTTACTATAATAATTTAATTTTTGAGATTAACATATTATTAATTGGATTGTCAATTAACTTATAGTAACACAACATATACAACAATTATCACTATTTTAAGATGTAGTGAACTGAATAAATTATAAATATAACAAAATTTCTATCAACTCAGTTAAACAAAAAATGACACAAATAATTTTTATTTGGTAAACTAAAAGTAGTAAAAATGATATCATTGAATTAAAAAAATAGTAAAAGTCATGCATTATTTTGCAACTATAGCTTTCTTAAAAAAGGAAAGATATAGCTTTCTTACATTTTAATATACAGTTTCCTATATTTTTTGTTTATTTCTACTTTTGTGTTATTTAGCATTTTTTTAAGTCACACACATATACATATATATATATATATCTTTATATATATAAAAACAAAAACATTGCTAAAAATAGAAATACAATATTTTCCCGCCAAAAACTCTATCCTATATATAGAAATAAATAAAATTACATTATATATTTATTAATTATATAAAATATTTAATTATATATATACACATATGTAATACGTCCATATATAAGTCAAATATTAACCTTAAATAGGATTAAAAAATTATATTATAATAGGAAATCTAATACTCAAATTTGAAATTTATGGTATGTTCATAATGGAATTAATTAGATGACACAATCAATTCAAGAAATTACAAAAATTTGACTTAAAAAAGCATTACCTTCCTTTATAATTGTGAGTTATGTTTTAAGGGACTTTAATTCTGTTAAAATTAAAATTACATACAATTTATGTTATAGATATGAGTTATGGTCTCATGGATCTTTATTAATTCTATTAGAATTAAATGTAATAGATAAAAGGTAATGAAATTTTAACCGGTGATTATTTGTGGTCATATGGAATCATTAACTGACTTTCATATATTAAATTTCAATTTATAATTAAAATCACATTAAAAGGTAAGATAACAATATGATATGATACATATATATATATATATATTGATATATAGTTCTCAAATGTCTATAATTGTGATATGATTGAAATTTTGATTTGATCTTTCTTCCAAAATTAAACAATTAAATGTTTATTTAATTCTTTATACCAAAATTATACTAACAAATCTTTATGTAATATCAAAAGTTAAAGGTAGAATTGATTATGATTTAACAAGTTTGATTAAAATAACAAATAATTTATAATTTCAAATTAAATTCATCATCTATATATAAATGTGCATAATATGATTGAAAAGCATGTCCTTCAATAAGGTTCTCAAAGGTTACCTTACTTTCATAATATGTTCTTTGATTTCTATTTTTTTTTTAAATTGTATTTATTTACCTTTTCCATGTTAACTAACAGTTTTAGGTCTTATGGTGATGATTTTAGGTTGTTTAAATGAAGAAATTGTTTCATTCGTTTCAACGGGAGACTCTCGGGGAGAGAACATCGGTCAAGGTTGTCAACAAATACTTAAAAGTGAAGAAATTTTAAATATTGTTGGCATCTTGGTGAGTTAAAGTTTATGAAATTTTTTGTTTTAATTAGTATAAACAAAAAAGTTATATTGTTTTAAAATATTAAGAATATGATCAATGTTAAAGTTGTTAGTTTCCTCTAGATTGGATTTATCCATATTTTACCAATTATTTCTTAGTGATGTATTTAGAAGAAATGATAATCATATTTGTTGTATATTCTCATGGTCAATCTAAACAAAAGGTATTTGTAAATATTCATGATTTATGACCAAATACTCAAATATTCGGTTATGATGATATTCTAAATATATATTAGCTTGAGCAACGAATACCATTAAAATTAGTTATGATGATATTTTAAATAGTAGTACATTAATTTTCGGGAAATTTTCATTAATTAAATATATATTACGCTTAAGTTAAAATTAAATATATATTACGCTTAAGTTAATATTAAATTTATTATGGCTTCAATGAAGAATTAAGTTTCATTATTATTGTTTCTTATTCTTTTTGTATATATCTTTGAATACTCATATAATAGATCTTTTTTCATAATATATTTCACTCTCTAATTCAATTTTTTAATAGATGTGGACTACTTAATTTCACCAAAGAAAAAAAAGTATATAAGCAAATTATAGACAATATTCTATAATCAAACGTATTTCTTAATTAAATCACATCTAATCTATGAGTGACGTTTAATATAAGGTAAAAACTTTTGTGCAACTGGTGCATGGATCTAGGATCAATGCAACCGGGTCAACCCGCCCCACGCGCCTCTTACATGCTTTTTCATGCTTCCTAACGCGCTCCCACACGCCTGGTGGTTGCGCTCAAACCTATCAAAATTCGTTTCAGGCAGTCATACCTTTAAGTTATGTTAGTGTTACCTTTATGAAGGTAACACTAACATAACATTAAGGTCAATCTAACATAATATGAAGGTATGATTAACATTGTTTTTTTACCTACATGTTATGTTGGTGTTACCTTCATGTTATATTAATGTTACATTCATGTTTGTTAGTTTGACCTTCGTGTTATTTTAATTAAGTGGTTTTAAACTAAGGGTATGAAATCTGAAAATGAGGTCACGCTAACATAACACGAAAGTAACATTAATATAACACGAATGTAACACTAACATAACACGAAGGTAACGATCAAAACATGTGAAAAAGTAAAGAGGCACGGGCCGGCCCGCGCGCGGCCTGGTTGCAACTTGCACGGTGCAATTGTGCACAGAAGACTCACTCTTAACATAATATTTTGATTATTCTATATTTCATAATTATTCCATAAAATCGGTTAATATCTATAATTAAGTATAGATAAATTTATTATTATAAATAAGTTAGTTTTTTATTAATTTAATTATTAATTTCTATATTGGTAATGAAACTTTGAAAAATAAGCATTATATATCAATTATTTAGGATATTTGCATCAAAAGTTTCATTTTTTTTTCTTCTATACCTATTTAAAATTACAACTACATGCACAGTAGCATTATATATATATATATATATATATGAGATAGTCAACCTAATTTATTATATTAATCCCAATATATGAAAGGGTGGTTAATTTGAATTGATGTAGAGTACTGGTAATCATGAAATTATATATATATATATATATATTATAGTTATTTAAATAGACATGCATTTTGGATGTGATTTATAAAACCATTATTAATATTAATTTATGTGATTTTAATATTGATAAGCATTTATCTTTATTAAATAGTGCACCATCCATAATCACATTAGTTTTTTTGGTAAACATGTCAAGTTAAAATAAAAAAAGTATAATTACATATACATTTCAATTATAATTATCTTTATTATATACATGTCAAGTATAATTATAAATACATTTCTGATTATAAAGAAAATAACATTTTTTTGTTTATTTTCTTTATTTGATATATATATATATATGTTCTTTTTTGAATGTTTAAATATTCATAAAAGATGAATGATTATTTTCAATGTATTATACATAAAAAATCCATAATTAACTTATTATTAAATTATAAATTATAACTTTTAATTCACATATTTTAAATATATATTACTCATATATATTTTTGATATATATATTATCATTACATCTTTTGAAAAAAATTAATTCCGTGCACCGCACGGGCGAAAACCTAGTATATATAGTAAAAAGAAAAACTTATTTTGAATGTTTTGGGTGGTTAAACATTTGCATTCTCACAAAAACATGCGTGATCACGGTCTCATGGATGATTCTCGTGCGACGAGTCCTTTCTACTCATTAATCAAATCAATATCTATAAATTTATATGTGAATTGTAAGGTGTGAGTTATGGATTGACCCATCTCACATGAAATAATTTGTGAGACGGTCTCACATAAAACTTAGCATTCCAGTGTTTGATCTGGATTTTCCATTTTTAGAAGCAAAACAGACAAAATTGAAAAGAAAATTTGACAAATTGGGAATTCTTAGAAGCAAATTTTAGCATTTGATTTGAGTGGTGAAAAAAAAAAAAAAAAGTAGAACTAGGGACACCACATTAATTTCTAATAGCATTACTTTCATTTCACTAATTCATAATAAATTTTACCCATGAGTGTGGTGCCCTTAGAAATTAGTGTAGTGCATTTAGTCCCACTCAAAAAAACGAAAGAGCTGCCCAAAAACAGCAGTAATCAAGAAATCAACATAACATAATTTGAGATTAACTAACTTATTAGCACAACATATAACATAACATGTATACTTGGTGAATATGTTCGAATTCACAAACAATTCCTTATATCACCTTCCCAGTATAGATATTCCACTTTAATGTGTGTGAATATTTTTTTCTCTAATATAAAACAAAAGCACTTGAAGTTTTTTATTAATTTGACAGCAATTGAGAAATTGCATGTGGGTAATTAAATATTTAAATTACAACTTAAATATAAAGACGTGAACCAATAATTGATCCAAAGTTAAATAAATAGATAAATAACCTTGGAAAGTCACTTTTTGGCGACTTTCTTTGGAATTGCACAACTTTATAATAAAATAGGCCATAAAAAGCTTCAACTTAGAAGCATAGACTAAAATGAAAAGTAGTGTGAAAATGGGGTTAACCAACATCTTAAAAGTAACAGCATAATCTAAGGGTTAAAATTTTACGAAGAAAAGGACTTAATATTCAAGAAAACGCATAAAGGGAATTGATCGCGAGACTTCAATATTCAAATGTAGATTAAATGAGTAGGACTTGTGTGAGACCGTCTCACGAAACTTTTTTCGTAAGACGGGTCAACCCATAACCCACACTTAGCAATTCATATGAAAATTTATGGATATGAGTTCAATTCATGGGTAATAAAGATCAGTCTCACGGAAACTATCCGTGAAACCATCTCACATGAGTTTTTTGGGGTTAAATGCACTATACCCACAATTAATTAAAAGTCATTTTGCAACTTGTCACTTTATTAATTTTAAATTTTGTGACTTACTAATTGAATATTGTGGTTAAGAAAATGAATTTTGTGAATTTGACATTTTACTCATGAAGAATTATACACATGCAGCTTCATTCAACTCCGTAGCAACACATGCAACTTCAATGCACGCTCAATCCAACTCAGTAGCAACTACTCCAGCTCAGCAACGACGTGGCAACAATCCATTCTCAATCTTAGCTCAGCAAGTTGATGAAGAAGAATAGATTCTAGATCTTTCTTGTAACTGAATTTGTTAGTTAGTTGATTCATTGTACTTCTCTTTGCAAATGTATAAATACATCAATGTACTCAGTTCATTTTTGATATGAATGAATAATATCTTCTTCTTCTTCCCAAATAGCTAAACCCTAATTCATGCATTGTGCATGTGATCATGAATAGCTATACATTTCTACATGGTATCAGTGACCAATGCGTTTGATTTTTCCTGGTTTTCTTCTTAATTCTGATTGCTAAATGGCTTCTCGTTCCGATCATTGGCCGGCGTTGAACTCTACAGTTCCGCCGCCAGCTCCGCCGTCCTCTTCAGCTCCGGTTTCTTCCTCGACGAATCGCGACTCTGATGCTCTGTTTTTGAGCAGCTCGGATTTCCCTGGTATGTGCCTTGTAACTGCAAAACTCGATGGCAATAATTTCTTACCTTGGAGCAGATCAATTCAAATTGCATTGTTAGCTAAGAACAAGTTAGGTTTCATCAATGGTACAATCTCTAGACCTCTGGATCCTTCTCTAATTGATAATTGGGATCGTGTTGATGGAATGGTACGCTCTTGGATCTTAAATTCCCTATCCAAAGATATTGTTGATGCTTTTATCTACGCTAATTCTGCCTTTGATCTATGGAATACATTGGTAAGGAGATTCGGTGAGTGTAATGGCCCCCAACTCTATCAATTGCAGCGTGATATTAGCAATTTAACTCAGGGTACTTCCACTGTGGCTGTTTATTATACTACTCTTAGCAAATTATGGGATGAATTAGCTTTACTCATGCCTAAACCTATATGTTCTTGCACTGCCTCTCAAGAATGGGATGCTTTTACTATGCATGGGAGGTTGCTTCAATTTCTCATGGGATTGAATGATTCATATGATGCTATTCGAAGTCAAATTCTTATTTTGGATCCTCTACCACATGTTGATAGAGCTTATTCTATGGTACTTAGAGTTGAAAAGCAAAGGAAGGTCCACATTTCTTATCCGGATAGTGTGGAATCATCAGCCTTATTATCTCATGCTTCAAGGTTTCATGCAGGCAAAAGTCATTTTCAGGGTAGAGGTTCTTCTCAAGGTAGAGGCAAAGTTTCTTTCTCATCTCAGAGAAAATATCTTTCCAAAGAGGACAAGGCAAAGCTGATTTGTGATCATTGTGGAGCTCCTGGACATTCTATTGGTGATTGCTTCAAATTGCATGGTTACCCTGATTGGTATACCAAGCCTCGAGATACTCAGTCCCATTCTAAGCAAGCAGCTCACATGGTGGATTCTTCTCCACCTGCTTCTAATCTTTCTGACCAGGGATCTATTTCTCAGTTAATCCAACAAGAAGTAGCAAAATTCTTTGCTGCCAAACCTTCTATCTCTAAGTCTGATGCTCCTTCTGATTCTTCCCTCTCTTTTGCAAACATGGTGGATTCTGTTGACTCTCATTTTGCCTTCACCACTCCAGAACCTCTCACACATGGATCATGGATCATAGATACTGGAGCAACCATGCATATGTGCTGTGATGCTAATCTCATGTCTTGTATCAGAATCTTACCTTCTCCAATCAAAGTCAGCCTTCCTGATGGCTCCATCAACTTAGTCACTCACTCTGGCCAAGTGGTACTCTCTAACTCTCTGGTGTTGCATGATGTCTTTCTTATTCCCACCTTCAAATATAATCTTCTTTCTGTTTCTCAATTGGCATTGACCATGTCCATCAAAGCTCTATTTCTTCCTACTCACTGTGAGCTCATTGATAATGACTCAAACATGGTTCTTGTTACTGGCATTTTGTCTGGAAAGTTATACATATTTCAGCCACCAGATCATGCTCAGATGTTTAATATTTCTTTGGCTACTTCTCATTCTCTAGATCTATTTGAGCAATGGCATAAACGATTAGGGCATGCTGCCCCTTCTACCCTTTGCCATCTTGATTTTCTTAAGTCTATATGCCCTTCTTCTAATTACTCCTGTGATACTTGCCATGCTTCCAAGCAAACAAGAGTCCCTTTTCCTACCAGTTCCATTCATACCACCAAACCTTTGGAACTTCTCCATGTTGACATATGGGGTCCATATTCCAAACCAAGCATTACAAACACTCCTTATTTTCTAACTATAGTGGATGATTTCAGTAGAGCCACTTGGATTTGCTTACTTTCTTCCAAAGGGCAGGCTGTACCATCACTCAAGGTGTTTGTCAAGATGATCTCATTGAAGCTTGATCTTCCAGTTAAGAATATTCGTTCAGATAATGGCTCTGAATTCTTGAGTCATGACTGTAAGTCTTTTCTCAATGAGCTTGGTATCTCTCATCAATTCTCTTGTGTTTACTCTCCTCAGTAGAATGGTGTGGTTGAGAGGAAGCATAGGCATCTTTTGGAGGTTGCTCGGGCTTTAATGAAGGATTACCAGGTTCCTCATTACCTTTGGCCTTATTCTATTCTCACAGCTGCTCACATAATCAATAGGCTTCCCACTGCTTTATTGCATTGGAGTTCTCCTTTTCAGATTCTATTTGGTGATTGTCCTAAATATGAGTTAATGAAGCCTTTTGGTTGCTTGGCCTATGTTACTAATGTCTCTCCTCACAAGGATAAATTTGCAGATAGAGCTTCCAAGTGTGTTTTGCTTGGTTATGCCTCTGATCACAAAGGATATAGGTTATTTCACCTTGACTCACATAAAATCACCATTTCTAGAGATGTGGTTTTTCTTGAGTCTATCTATCCTTTTGCTCAAGGTTCTTCTCCCTCAGAACCTGTGGCTCATGTCCCTTTACCATTGGATGATGATTCTCTTCCATCTACCGAATCTATGATTTCACCTACTTCATCTACTTCCTCTAATCAGCCATCATCATCTTTGAGGAGGAGTTCTAGACAGCATGTTCCTCCAGCCTATCTTAATGATTTTGTTGTTAATCATTCTTCTACTGATGATGTTGTCCTTCATGCTGCCACTATAGTGGAACCTAAATCCTTTGCACAGGCCAAGTCTAACCCTCAATGGGTGGAAGCTATGGACAAAGAACTCCAAGCTCTAGAGGATAATAACACATGGGAGCTTACTGCCCTTCCTCCTAACAAGAAACCGATTGGATGCAAGTGGGTATATAAGGTGAAACTCAAAGCTGATGGATCTCTTGAACGGCTCAAAGCACGATTGGTTGCTAAAGGTTATGATCAAGTCGAAGGAGAGGACTACTTTGATAGTTTTGCCCCTGTAGCAAAGCTAGTCACAGTGAGAATGCTCATAGCCTTGGCCACACTCAAAAACTGGCCTCTTGCTCAAATCGATATCAATAATGCTTTCCTCCATGGTTATTTGGATGATGAAATATACATGGATCTTCCTCAAGGTTATTCCAAAGGTCTTCCTGGACAGGTATGCAAGTTAACTAAGAGTCTTTATGGCCTCAAACAAGCATCAAGGCAGTGGAACACTGAATTTTGCACTCAACTTCACTCTTTTGGTTTTGTTCAATCCATGCATGATCACTGCTTATTCACATTACATAGAGGTTCTGATTTTTTGGCCCTACTTGTATATGTTGATGATGTATTAATCACTGGCACTTCCTTACTTCTAATCAAGCAGCTCAAGTCTTATTTGCATGACAAATTCACCATCAAGGATCTTGGTGAGGCTCAATATTTTCTTGGCATGGAGATTCAAAGATCCACTTCAGGTACTTCTTTAAATCAAAGAAAATATATCTTAGATATACTTCATGAATCTGGGATTAAGGATTGCAAGACTACTTCCACTCCACTCCCTCAGGGCATTAAACTTGCACTTGATGATAGTGCTTTGCTTCCAAATTCAGACCACTATAGGAGGCTTGTTGGCAAACTTTTATACTTGAACTTAACTCGACCTGATATTACTTATGCAGTGCAACAACTTAGTCAATTCGTTCATTCTCCTACCATTAATCACTGGAATTCTGCTCTTCATCTATTGAAATATCTTAAGGGTACTACTTCTTCCAGTTTATTTTATCCATGTTCGACTTCATTGGATATAAAAGCTTTTTGTGATGCTGATTGGGGCTCTTGTTCAGACACAAGGAAATCATTGACAGGTTATTGTATCTTTCTTGGTGGATGTCTTATTTCTTGGAAAACAAAAAAGCAAGTTACGGTTTCTCGGAGCTCAGCTGAAGCTGAATATCGGGCTTTGGCAACAACATCTTGCGAATTGGTATGGATACACTACATTGCTTCTGATTTTGGGCTTTCCATTCCTACACCTATATCTCTCTATTGTGATAACAAGGCTGCAATTCATATTACACAAAATCCGGTCTTTCATGAACGAACTAAGCATCTAGACATAGACTGTCATATTGTGCGCAATCATTACAAATCGGGTTTCCTTACATTACATCATATTTCTTCTAAGCTTCAGCTAGCCGATCTCTTCACTAAATCTCTTGGTGCTTCCCAATTTTTGCCTCTTCTTTCCAAGCTTGGCATGATCAAGCTTGAGGGGGGATGAAGAATTATACACATGCAGCTTCATTCAACTCCGCAGCAACACATGCAACTTCAATGCACGCTCAATCCAACTCAGTAGCAACTACTCCAGCTCAGCAACGACGTGGCAACAATCCATTCTCAATCTTAGCTCAGCAAGTTGATGAAGAAGAATAGATTCTAGATCTTTCTTGTAACTGAATTTGTTAGTTAGTTGATTCATTGTACTTCTCTTTGCAAATGTATAAATACATCAATGTACTCAGTTCATTTTTGATATGAATGAATAATATCTTCTTCTTCTTCCCAAATAGCTAAACCCTAATTCATGCATTGTGCATGTGATCATGAATAGCTATACATTTCTACAACTCATTGATATCCAAAATTGATTTCTCCTAGCATTGACCTTTAAAATAAATAAAAAAAATTGCCTTGAAAATATGCCATTATAATATTTAGATAATGATCATTTGTTCTTATTCTACAAGAACTGCATTATTTATTAATTTCAAAAATCTACTTATAAAATACAATTACGTCCGTTCATTTTTTAAAATAAGTTTGGAGGGTGGAAGGCATGAGATAATAAATAATATAAAATTTTTCTGACAATCAAATCATCATACAATCTACACATTTTTTAAGATGAGATATTACTTGAACCACATCGGTCCAGGTAAATTATTTATAAAACATAAAATGCAAGAAAAAGAGCAGGTAGCCCGTGAGAATTGAGATGAATATGGACCCTTTTATAACCGTCCAAATAAAGTAACTAATGACGACCACATAATCATTAAACAAGTTGATATATTATTTGAGTTCAAATAATAAAAACAATACATGCATTAAAACACTGTTTGTCCACATTCAAGTTGCAATAATTGATGGATTCATATTTTGTTATTGTTATTG
The DNA here is from genome assembly GCA_005771605.1 of Scutellaria baicalensis. Classification (NCBI taxonomy): domain Eukaryota; kingdom Viridiplantae; phylum Streptophyta; class Magnoliopsida; order Lamiales; family Lamiaceae; genus Scutellaria; species Scutellaria baicalensis. The sequence goes on along the minus strand of CM016722.1, from coordinate 8,791,159 downwards.
GATTATCATTGGAGCAGTGGATAAGTATTCAAATCCAAAACTTGGTTATTCAAGTATATTTCATGTAAAATAATAACTATAAAATTTTGAAGGGTTACTTAAATTGTTAGTTAACCAAAATTTTCACTATTTGTCAAAATAATGCAACCTTATATATTTAGTATGTTTTTCGATCAAAATTAGTTTTCGAAAAATTGTATTTTTTATTAGTAAGTTTGGGGGTTGTGCAGGGGAGAAGAAAGAGACAAAAAAAAATAATAAAAAAGTTGGGTGCAAAGTTGTATATCGATTGATAATGAATATCTTTTTCACTATTTTAGTCGAAAAACATACTAAATATACAAAGTTATGTTATTTTGACCAATAGTAAAAAATTCGGTTCCAACGACAATTTGGATAAAAGTTGTGGTTTTTCTGACAATTAACCCAATTTCGGATTATTATTTATAAATTAGTTGAATGTAAGTTTTGATTTGAAAACAACATTCCAAAAATTGTTCCATGAATAAGAATATTCACCTTAATAACTAGAAATAATTATTTAATTCAATATTCCAAATGAATTAGATTATCTATTACTTTAGTTTTTTTAATACATGATAGTGGTTCCGATAATAACATCCGAGAGATCATGTTGTGTATTTTTGAGGGTTATGTAAATACATATTACTATAGAAATGCTGCGATTTTCTGGTGGAATTTGAAGATATAAAAGTTGTTGTGTTAATTAAAAAATAACAAAAAAATTATGCAAAATTTAATTATTGAAATTAACCATGTACATGGCCTATTGATAAAGTATTAAACAATATGGCAAAACATTATATCGATACTATTTTCTAAACTATCAATATATAAAATAATATATATCACAATATTGATTTCGACATCAGAGTCTCAGACATATATTAAACAATATGATAAATTATCTATATTGTTTCTATTCCACTAATTTTTTTTTCCAAAAAATCAAGAGTGACACTTGTGTACCCCAAGTACATGGTACCCCTAAATTAATCATTATATAATGTTAAATATATACTCTACAGGTATCATGTATATACTCTTTAGGTATCACATGTATACTCTTATATATATATGATACCTGTAGAATATATTTATAACACCAAGAAACATAACACTTATAGAGTGTATATATAACACCTGAAGATAATGTATATAACACCTAGATCTGTGCCCCTATGTGCCCCACGGATATATAAGTTTTTGCCAAAAATCAAAGACAACGACTTGATATTTTGATGACTTATTATCATAACATCTATCCATGTATATTTAAAAATCATTATATGATAAGATTCAAATTAAGATTATATAATATCCATACATTGTGTACAAACTAATTGAAAGTTCTAACAAGATTCGACACTGCTAACTTATCCATCATGAACACATTAATTTATGCTCACGATTGACGTATTAAAAACTAACATATCAATCAATCTCGATTTTTCTATAATGAGAGTTGAAGATCATTACACGCTAGCGATGAACATATTAAAAGCTATCGATTGTCCGCATTTTACCATTTTCTTAAAATTCAATCACCTAATATGACTCAGTTATATCAATATTTTGGGGAGTGAGTCTCATGTGAGACCGTCTCACGGATCATTTCTTGTAAGATGAATCAATCCATAATTTACACTTCAAAATTTATATATAAAATTATGGAAATGAATTGACTTAATGAGTAAAAATGATTCGTATCATAAAAACTATTCATAAAACCGTCATTGCCAAGTTTTTGCTTATTTTGGGAGCCAAAAATTTTCCTCTTTTGTTTGGACTTCATGGGGAAAAAAATAGGGTCAAAAGTCAACAGAAACAAAATTCCTTTAGAGCTTTCTCTCTCATCTCTGGCAGCCAGCTCGCCTATATATATATATAGCCAACCACCATTGCCTCGTCACTCTCTCCCTCCCTCCTATCTGTCATAGATAAACTGAAGGAAAGAATCGACCAACGTCTCATTGAGAGAGACCGATTTTTCTACGCCCAAATCACCTGCATTCGCCACCATCATTCTGCAGATTTTGCTTAAATTGTCAATACATACAATACATACCTATACGTATATACAAATATACGTATAGGTATATGCAGAACGGGGTTTTGTGTGCGAAAATGATGTTGTGATGGATCAGAAGCACGTATTGTTGTCGGCAGTGAGCGTAGGGGTGGGGGTGGGCCTAGGTTTGGTTTCCGGTTCGACGCTCGGCCGATGGACAGGCGCTTCGGCTTCCGCCGCCTCCGCCGATGTAATACAGCTCGAGCTTGTTAGATTGGTCGTTGATGGAAAGAATAGCCTAGTTACCTTTGACGAGTTTCCCTATTATCTCAGGTGAATTTAAGATTTCTGAGAATGTTTTGCCGCATATTTCTATATTATCGATGAAAAATTGTGTTCGAAACATTTCCTGTTTGACTGGAATTCTTAAAGAGTTCATATTTTTCAGAAAGAAAAAAAAAAGGTGTTGGGAAATTTGGTCGTAAGTGAACTCATGTGAAGATTCAGTACGTTTTTATGCTTATAAAATGCGTTTGTAAAAATTGAAGTTTCCATGGTTAGAAAAAGTTTAAGTGTAGTGCCACTTTAGATTTTCTTTTAGAAGAATTTTCTTTTCGCTTCTTACATACGGGAAAGATGATAGATTTTTATTAGAATATGAATTCGTTTTGCACCTTTTTATGTTTTCATTGTCTATGTTTGTTAGTTTTGGTTAGGGACTATAATAAAATTCTGGTGTCCCTAGAATAGTTTGTTAATATGGTCCTCTGGAAACCAGTAGTATATCTTTAAAACATGTTTTCTTAGTTTGCACTGAATAAATTATGGGTAATGTTGTAGTGTTACATCATGTCCTCTCGGAGAAAGACAATGTTTTCTCAGTAATTATCTCAATCAGTATCTACTCGCATGTGAGATATGAACTTTAGGCAGCAATACTTAAAACAATAGTTGTACATAAGTTTTTCAATCGTTTGTATGTAGGGATAAATGACTGTTTTCACCTCCATGTTCACGAGTTTTGTAAAGCTTAAGCAGTATGATATCACCAAATAATGTATTAATAAATTTGATTTCTCCCTCTTTTGATGACTTGGACAGTGAGCGGACACGTACGTTATTAACAAATGTAGCATATGTTCATCTAAAGCACTTGGATGTCTCTAAGCACACTCGAAATCTCTCTCCAGCAAGTCGGGCTATATTGCTCTCAGGGCCTTCAGGTAGTTCTCTCTGCATACAAAGCATTCATGTTTGATACATTCAGTATATTTTCTTGTTGCTTTAATCGTATTATCACCTACCTTTCATGTAGAACTATTCCAGCAAATGCTTGCTAAGGCTTTAGCACATCATTTTCAAGCAAAGTTACTACTCTTGGATTTGGCCGACTTTTCATTAAAGGTGGTTGGTTGTCTTTAATGCGTCACTCCCAGTACTGGTTCATTTTTTGTGTAATAGTTTTGAATACTAACTTGTTATTGTTACTGATCTGCAGATGCAGAGAAAGTATGACTGCACTAAGAAAGGCTCGGTGAGTCCTTTTTTATTATATGCGTAGTTTGGTCCACTAAATTGTTTGTGAGTTGTGTTTTGTTATGGTAAATGGTAGTGGTGTCATTGACCAAAAGAGAGTGACCAATGGATAAGCATGCAAACTAGATGATAGTTTCTTAGTTTTATCAAACATCAACAACATGATATATGTCTTTTCTGAAATAAGATGAACCAATGTTTTCAGAGTGAAGATTATGTTAAATTTCAGTTTTCTATTGTAGACTCTCCAGAGGTCTATCTCAGAAGTGACATTAGAACGGGTGTCCAATTTTCTTGATTCCTTCTCAGCACTTCCATCAAAAGAGGATAACAGAGGTACAATTAAGTTAATGATGCTATTCCCCAGTATTTTATTTATGCCCACAACGTTTTAAAAACTTTTGGTGCTGATGGATAACAGAGGTACAAATAAATTAATTCTTTATGTTTGTACTGTTACAAAGCCAAGGAATATGATCCAATGAGTGTATGATATTTGTTTATTACTTTCTGGTCCACAAAGTTCTGTGTATTATAAGATTAAAATGGAAATACAGTTTCTTCTTCATCAGGCCTCAGTTTCTTTGTGCTCAATGTCTTATCTAGGTTTTTCGGGCAGCCTTATACTTATTTACGAGCTTAAAACTAATGCGGTATGATTTTGTAAATCAAGTTACCATTTGTTCATATGACTACTTCTTATTCTTCGTACTTAGGTTAGTTTGCTAATGAATTATACCTAGTGCTTCCAGCTGCTCTTTAACAAATTTGATGTGATTTTTAAACTGAAAGTGTAGCATCTTAAAGTTTGTTACTTTTGACTTTGTAAGCTCCTTCCAAGCGCGTCAGCGGCTGGTGTTTTGATGAGGATGATTTTCTACAGTCACTTTATAAGGTAATTGAATGATCACTTGATAGCTATACCAATTAAATGGCTCCCATCTTTTTATGAGGTTCTCTTCATTATCCCTTCCATGGATATATTTGATTATGCTGATGGTCTGATGTTATCTGTGATAATATTGGTGATCTTAACTAGTTTTTCTTTCTCATTCTACATAAGGAAATGTTGGCTTGTAATTTTCCATGATATCAATATAAAGTATATCATTTGCAGGTGCTGGTTTCAGTTTCTCAAACGAGCTCTATAATATTGTATATCCGGGACGTGGACAAACTTTTCCTAAAATCATCTAGACTATACAAGTTGTTTACCAAAATGTTAAAGAAATTATCAGGATCAGTCTTGGTTCTCGGTTCCCGGATGTTGGACCTTATGGACGATTCTAGGGAAGTAGATGACCGAATTAGTGTATTATTTCCTTATGATATTGAGATCAGGCCTCCAGAAGACGAAACTAATCTTGTGAGCTGGAAAGCTCAACTGGAAGGGGATATGAAGAAGATCCTGCTTCAGGATAACAAGAATCATATCGCTGAGGTGCTTGCTGCAAATGATCTTCAGTGTGACGATCTGGGATCCATCTGCCATGCTGACACCATGGTCCTCAGTAATTACATAGAGGAAATTTTGGTTTCTGCTATATCATACCAATTGATGAGTAACAAGGATTCGGAGTATCGTAATGGAAAGCTTGTCATATCATCTATCAGGTTCAAGGAAATAATTTTTTCATTAAATGTATAGAATTTCTTTTGTTTTAGCTTTTAATGGCTTTTAAATGATGTCCTTTTATTGTAATATTAATTACTTGATATCATAATTTCATTGCATTCGATGCAGTTTGTCCCATGGATTGAGTGTTTTTCAAGATGAGAAGAGTGGTGGCAAAAATACCCATAAAATGGAGAGTTATGCCGACTTATTCAAGGTTTGTCTTTCCTCAGTTCTGCTCTTCCAAATGTTTGAGAATTCTTATCAGATTTTGCTTATTTCACTTCCGTGTTCTAATGACCTTAGGATCCTGAATCAAAGTCTGAATCAAAGACGGATGGTGATAATGCATCATTGCCTAAACCCCCGGTATGTCCTAGAATGCTGTATTATTGGTTATTGGTGGAGTGGAATAATTTCTTTATGTAAAAACACAAATCAATCCACTGATTCCTGCCAGAGACAGAGTACATGCTTAGTCAAATCTATTTGCCCTTTTCTGTTGGAGTTCACTAACCATAGAATCTATTAACACATCTGCCAGAATGACCAAATTCTAGTTTGAGGCTGTACTTTTTTTAATTTTTTTTTTCCAGAATTTATCTTAAAACTTCCGGCTTTCATTCAAATAAATAACTGAATTTTCTTTTCTCCCATTCTGTGCAATTGACACTTGTCTTGATCGTCCCAGGAAGTCCCTCCGGATAATGACTTTGAGAAGCGCTTAAGGTCAGAAGTTATTCCTGCTAATGAGATTGGAGTCACATTTGCTGATATTGGTGCTTTGGATGAGATCAAGGAATCACTACAGGAGCTGGTAATGCTTCCTCTTCGAAGGCCAGACCTGTTCAATGGTGGCCTTCTTAAGCCTTGCAGAGGCATACTGCTATTTGGTCCTCCTGGTACAGGAAAGACAATGCTTGCCAAGGCCATTGCCAATGAAGCTGGGGCAAGCTTCATAAATGTTTCAATGTCAACAATCACTTCAAAATGGTTTGGGGAAGATGAGAAGAATGTTCGAGCTCTTTTCTCACTTGCAGCTAAGGTTTCTCCTACCATAATTTTTATAGATGAGGTAGATAGTATGCTTGGGCAGAGAACAAGAGTTGGGGAGCACGAGGCAATGCGGAAAATAAAAAATGAATTCATGACGCATTGGGATGGGTTGATGACGAAACCTGGAGTACGGATTCTTGTCCTGGCTGCAACAAATAGACCGTTTGACCTTGATGAAGCAATTATAAGGCGATTCGAGCGCAGGTACTTTTACCAATT